>JAWWEQ010027371.1:0-24703 GCA_035583055.1 Torymus tubicola
ATTTATTTATTTATTTATTTATTTATTTATTTATTTATTTATTTATTTATTTATTTATTTATTTATTTATTTATTTACCCAGTGTAATATATACAATAGTAGATTATATTACAAGGAATATTACAATATTCTTACTGTAATGATGCTGCCGAGGTAAACGTCGTTACCTGTGTGCAGCTCCGGAGATCATTCACACACTTGCTCAGTAACAAAAAATACGCAAGGATAATAACAAAAAGACATACACATTCACTCTATACATACGTAAATGAGTAGATCTGATACGATCCACACAAACCTAAAACTAAGTAATAAACTATAAATATAATTAAAATTTGGCATAATTGATAACAGAAGTTGTAACAGTACTGAAAATATTCACAAAAAATTAAAATAATTATAAATACTTATAAATATGTGCTTTTCATCAATTTATAAGCTCTAGACTTAATATATATAAATTATAATAAGACTATGCAATCATAAAGGACTTGTTATCCAGTAATCAATACTACTGTATCAAGTCATATAATATTCTATGTACAACTTATTTATTAAATATTATACAGTCTTTAATTTTCCTAGTAATTGTTTTTTTGGTTACGTACATACAAAACCATCATACTTATACCGAAATCCTGCGGTTTTTAACACAGTTTTTCCCCGATTGGACCTTGAATTGAGATTGATCCAGACTATGAAGAAAGGGGCAGGAGGTCATATATAGTTCGCGATTTAGTCCTTTGCCTCGAGTGAATGATACTATTATTAAAATCAGGAATAGGTATCTAACGCTAGCGTCTGGAAATGAACGCAATCCGTTGCCACACGCAACAAGCAATGATCCAGCTGTTAAAGTTCATACCACTTAACACGCTTAAAATTTAAGCTATAATTATGAATTTTTTTTTATAGTTTCTGTAATAGATATCGATTTGAATCCTTTTGGCTTTAATAAAGACACTCTTAATGTATATGAAAAAAATTTTGTTTTTTAATTTTACATTGTTTATTGATGTAAAACTGTAACAACCGTTGAGCGTTTCCAAAAAACGGATGTTGATTGCTCCTTGATTTTGCAAATCATGAAATCATCTATATAAAATTCAATAGATTCAGTAGGACTGTGGCTATCGTCGGAACTACGATAATTAAGTTTCATGCAAAAATAACAAAATGCCGGTTGTTTAACAAAATTTTTTCAAAAAATCGTGTTTTTTGCTTCTTTCTTTGGTTGAAAAATATAGTTGAAATTGAAATTTTAACATAATCCGGCGATAGCCATACATGTGACAAAGACCTGGTAAAAATGTGGAAATGATCGGTTGAATATTTTTTGAAAAATCGTGCACGCAAACCGAAAAAAGTGGGTTTGAGAAAAACGTGTTTAAAGTTTTTTTTTCTTTAAATCGATAAAAAGTCCTGCTTCACCTAATCACCGATCGCTGCATCACAGAAGATTCCTTCAGTTTCTTCGTAGAAGTTATTTTCGTTCATCCTGTCTTCTATTTTACTTGCTCTGGTCCAATTTTGATGCCCATGACCTCCATTATTTTCGAAATTGACGTGAATCCTTCATCAAATACGCATGCTGGCACTTTGGTTGCAATTTCAGCTGTTGTTTTGCCCGTGAATGCATGCTTAGCTGACATCGCCCACATGCACATGTTAAAGCTTTCATTGTCGTTTTGCGTGTTGCCACCTAAGCATCTTTCCAATAAATCTTCTCCAAATATTATATCTTTCTTACAAATTTTACATTTAACATACTTTTGTAAAGTAGCTAACATAGTATAAAAATTCAAGATACAATAACAGATTATCGGATGGCACTGAACACCGAAGCTACTATCACTAGAATATCGCAGTTTTTCCGCCGACTTGATTGTGTAATCGGTATTCACCTCATCACTGTATTTATTGTTTTGGAATTTTCTTTTTTTTTTATCTACATGGACGAGTGACAGACTCTTTTGTAAATTTCTTATCCATTTTGTTCGAAAAACGCACACAAAATAGAATATTTTTGCTTCGAAATTCAAAACAATAGTTCCGATAATCGTAAAATTCGTAAATAATAATAACACCTGAGTATATCAGTTTTTGTATACAATAGAAACAGTTGATTATGTATAAAAAGCCAAAGATCATAACAATAATAAACAAGTAAGCGCGAGCCGTAGAGTGCGCCAAACTAAAATCGACAAAACATACAATTGCAGTGATCGGATTGATTTAAAATTTTTACACAGCATTTTTTATACGTTTTCCTTTTAAAACCATCAAAAAATTGATTTTTTGAAAGTGGTAAAGTGGTATAAACCCTTAATGTTTGTGCGACTTATGCATCTTGTAGCTCAAGGTACAAATTGACATAGCCAAGAAGTCTCATGCTTAAGTAAGACTGTCGGATGTTCTGTCAGATGCCAATGTATATGTAAGGATTTTACTTTTAGGAAGCTGTACTTTACTTGAGTTTCGGTTAATGTACGAGATCATATTGAGATTCGCTGCCAAATTATCCTCGTAGTTATTCTGACTTTTTTGTTTAAATCTATAAATTTCAACGATGTCATTGCAAAATTTCACTTCTTGTTAGAGGCGTGTAGTCCATGGGCTATATCTCTAAAGAGCGTTATCAAAGTAAAAGTAATAATCAGTAACTTACTGGTTAAGGTCTTTAATTTATCTTGTAGAGTAATGTTTCCCGACCTTTAGAACAAGAAAATAAATTTCTTTAAAAAGATGCCAAGCACCTGCAAATCGCGAATTCCGTCCGATGCTCTTGGTTTGCTTTTGTTCAAAAATATTTAAGAAAATTGCACATGCAGCACTGATAGAGCACCTTGAGACCAACTAAACTCTTGATTCTACCAAACAGTGAAATCAAAAGCTTATTATAAGTTCACTTTTTTACGATCCATTTATTCGATGAAAATGAAGTCAAATTTTTAACCATTTTCGTACGGTATTTTTGTTTGCTTGTAAATTTCTGAAAAATTAATATTTTTTAACAAATCATTGGTTAAATTTTAACTTTTCTGTCTACTTTTATATTCTTTTTGGTCGTTTTCGTATCATAAATATTTACAATGTGACACTCCATAGAAAAGACATGATTTTTAAACGAAATAGAGGATATTTGAGATTAAATTGCCGATATTCGAGGGGTGTTGCAATCTGTAGTGAATTGTAATCATCTAAACATCGCTTACCGATTTCTTACGAATTCATGTCATTGCAAACGTTAACAAGTTACTTCGTCTTCGACCATCATTGCATGCACCGTGCGCGTAAGACAACGTAGAAAACGCGTTACCTATGAGAGTTCACGCAGAATAAAATGATTTCAGATACGCACAGTTGCGGCGCGGTAAAAAATGATTGATCATACAACATTTTGAAAAATTTCGAGAGAGAAAGAGAGCAAGTGACAGGACTATTACTGCAAATAGTGACTGCATTACTTGAAAATCGTGGCACATAGACCCTGTAACCGTGCTAGAACTCTCTCTCTCGCTCTCTCTCTGTGTTTTCCTAAATCTAATTTTTTTATTACCAATGCTCCTATATTGACCATATTCGAGATCTGTTTGCCTATATCGTCGTGCGGTAGCAAGAACGTCCTATTTCCGCTCGGCACGTAAGAACGTCTTATCAAGGCTCGGTCATAAGAAGATCCCATCTCGGCTGGGTCGTAAGAAGATCCCATCTCGGCTCGGCGCATAAGAACGTCCCATATCGGCTCGGCCCGTAAGAACGTTCGATCTCGACTCAGCGCGTAAGATCCCATCTCGGCTCGGCGCGTAAGGACGTCTCATCTAAGAACGTCCCATCTCGGCTCAGAATCCACGTACAGAGCGCCCGACTACGTTACGTTACGTGACGACTTCTTATGATTACAAGTCAGTCTTAGTTTTATGAGATTCATCAAGTCTTGTCTTAGACACGGTAACGAGCAGATGTGTTTAGTAGTATCTCTATAGCTAAAACATCGTTGTGAATTGTGTGTGTGTGTACGTAGCCTTACTGTGTTGTGTCTGTACTTATAATTGCCGACGCTGTTTTCTGTATACGTTCCAGTATGCGTCGTTCAAATTTGCCGCAACCGGTAATGAAAAGTAACAATTCTTTGAAATGTTCTTTTTCACGTTACACTATTACATAGTCTCACTACACTTCGTGCAATATGTGCAATATGAAATTTCACAAAGAGTGTGCTAAGGCCGCTAAAAGTGCAATCACACATATATCCGAAATGGAAATTACCGTCGTATGCTACAAGTGTACGAGGAGTATGACTGAGTTGAGTAAGTTCCTTAACCCATCTAAGCGGCAACAACCAACTACCAAAGCCAGTCGGTGCGCATCCATCTGATGACCACAATAGTTTATTCCAATTTTCATCTTTTAATTTATTTCCACATGAATCAAATAACGCTACTGACTTAGAAAGAACTGGCTGCTGCAGCCCCAATCTCTTGGCTTCTACAGCATTTGCTCAGGACAACCTTAACTCCATTATTCAATCAGCTATCGAGTCAACGTTAGATCGGAGCCTAAATTCGCACATAGTCTATCAGATTATCCATCTCAAAGGATATGGCTGTAATCTGCGATAAATTGGTTTCGCTCAACAGTAAACTCGACAGTCTTGAAAAGGAAGTCTCTGATTGTCGCACTCGTCTGGATACCTCCAACCTGCCTTCTGAACATGCTCTCACATTATATCCGGTCGATATTTTGTACAATGAATTCAAGGATATCGACCGCAGAGCAAAAAATCTAATTTTTTTGGATGTAATCGAGCACTCTTATAGGTTTCTCATCGGATCATTCTCAAACATCGGATTTCAATCGCGTAAGGCACATAGTCGACGAAGTCTTCTCTATGACTAATGAACTCGTTCCCTCCATCACTGAATGCGGAATGAAACATTTAGGAAAGCCGGCGGCGAACATAACACGTGCTTGTACAACTAGGCTCCAAAGACCAAGTCTTCACTGTATTATCCAATAATCGCTTCCTATCATCAGCTGTCAGAGCAAGTACAGACAAAATTCCAAAGCAGAGAGTGTAGCTACGTAATTTAAGCAGCGACATCGCCAAACACAAGTCATATCAAGCGGACGATCAACTACGTGTAAAATACAAACGTGGCGTTCCATCTACTCTTGTTGTTAATGACCATGCTCGTGATCCAACAAACTTT
The DNA here is from genome assembly GCA_035583055.1 of Torymus tubicola. Lineage (NCBI taxonomy): Eukaryota > Metazoa > Arthropoda > Insecta > Hymenoptera > Torymidae > Torymus > Torymus tubicola. The sequence goes on from JAWWEQ010027371.1 coordinate 5,214, forward strand.
TTAAAAACTAGCTCGCTAGGTATTAATGTCTACTATCAGAATGTTAGAAGTCTGCGGTCCAAGTTCAACGCTTTCAAACAGAATCTTGCGTCGTGGACCTCACTACTCGATGTAATTATTCTTACAGAGACATTTATCACTGACCGACAACACTTATGCATACAACCAAGATGGATACGTGATCTATCGTGCTGATCGTGATCTTGCTCTATCAGCGTGTTTCAAAGGAGGTTGAGCCCTAATTGCCGTCAGGAATCATCTGAACAGCACCCGCATATTAGTGCGGCATGGATCAGCAGAGCAGCTTTTCGTTAGATTGACTCTTTCATCAATCAATATTATTTTTGGCATAGTCTACTTACCACCGTGTAGTTATCACATCTCGATCTTGTTCAGCGACACCCAGTCCTGAGTGCTTTCAAAAACTACACGTTGGATCTATTCTTCACCAACCTGGATCGAATTACCGTTCTTCAACTACCGGATATTTAATCGCTTTAAAATCGCCAGACTCGATAGCGACTTCATTGAGTTCAAATGTCTTAGAGCCATCTGCTTACGTTTGCGAAAAGTTTGTTACTCGGACTATATCGATTCATTTGAATCTTCTTGCAGGAAAAACATTAAATCTTTTTGGTCTTTCGTAAATAAACAGCGTTATACTACAGCGATACCGAACTCTGTGTATTTAGGCGATCAGTCGGCTTCCGGTGGTGTAAATATCTCAAATCTTTTTGCTTCTCATTTCAGAAAACTATATAATATCGTCAATCTTGACCTTCCGCCGGAAGTCGACTCATCAGCGATCCCAGATATCTCTATATCCGAGTCTGATGTGGAACTTGCACTCAAGTCCATGAAAATCACGTGCGGGCCTGAGCCTGATAGTTGGCCGGCATCTTTCATCGCGAACTGCGCTAAATCGTTAGTTAAACCGCTATACGCAATTTTTACTCGCTCCCTACGTACAGGCAATTTCCTTGATAAATGGAAATCTGCCGACATAACTCTAAAGAAAGGCGATGTAAATAATGTTTTCAATTATAGACCTATTTCTACCATCAGTGCCAAGGCTAAATTATTTGATAAAATAGTAATGGATAAACTCTTTTGTGCTATGGAACATCTTATTACTCCAGCACAGCATGGATTCGTGACTGGCAGGTCAACTGCTAACCTAGCGTGCTATATCCATTTTGTGCAAGCTACCCTTGATGACTGTGAGCAGGTTGATATTATCTATAAGGATTTCTCACGGGCCTTTGATAGCATTAACCATGACCTTTTATGTCGTAAACTCCTCAATATGGGTCTTCGATGATCGGTGCTGAAATGGATAGAATCTTTCTTGTCCGTTCGCACGCAGCGAGTAAAAATAATCATTTGTCAAATCGCTTCAAAGTTTCTTCTGAAATTCCGCAGGGCTCTCTGGGCAAGTTTTGTGTCGTCTCTACAACTTCATATGTTCCTAAACGATTACATAACTTTCTTTGCTTTATACGATTTCAATCGCACTTTGCAATGTTATTTAACGAAGATTACAGAGTGCGATACCCCTCGCCGAAATCTCAAAAAAGGGGCTCATTAGACCAAATTTTTAGGAACAAGAAATCGACTCTCCAATGACCGCGAAAATCCGTTTCCCCCAGGTTAGGCCCTCTCCTTGTAAGACTTCCATTGTTTTGTTTTTAAATTAATGTCCGACTGGAAACCCTGGAATTTTTGGATCAACATTTACTTCATACAAATAATTTACAATTTATTTCTAGCTTTTATGTCTTTTGATTCGTCGAATCGCAAAAGAACTTCTGGAGTAAGCAACAAATGTCTTCCTTCAACTCAATGCAGACAAAAAAATAAAGTTTGTATTTGGTAACAATTGTTTCGTTAAAAGTGTTATTTCAGATTTCTCGTTTTACATCCGACTTGATATTTGCAATACCGAGAAATTTATGCGCGCAAGTTCAAGTGTACAATTCGAATTGAAAATTGTAATAGTATACTTGAGAATAATGCTTTCTCAGAATCTGGCATTTATTTCCAATAAAAAAAATTTCAATGACCTTTTACTTTGTGAATCTTTTGAAAAATATCTAATTTTTATAAAATGATATCATATGAACTCCAGTAATCGTGATTGGTATATTTGAATTTTCTGAAATCGATGTTACAAAAGTTTCTTTTACGTTGGTTGTTGTAAAATAACCATTGTTGTACAACTGAGGGGTGATGAAAAATTTCGTGAAAAGAAATAACTTCAAAAATATTTGTATAGATTAAAAAATTCTTAGGATTAGTCAAAGAATAAAAAAAATTTCAGGATATTAAGGATAAAGCTCCCTCTTTTGGACCGTCACCTTGGCGTAGCTTGAGTGCATAATTTAGGCGGGTGAGAGGGATTGTAGTGCACTTCGGAGACGGGCGCGAGAATGGATGTTGAGCGTAACGGTATGGGCAGCATAGACGTATATATGAACTGCCATGTTCGACCCTTGCACACGAAGCGCAAGCTTTTAAGTTTTTAGGCATAACAAATAATAAAACGATGGGCAACGGTAAGGGAGGTGACACTTCGGTCGAAGTCTGCCCAAATCAAAACCCTGATGCGACCTCCGATTCTGTGATCCCCCTCAGGGACCCAGGAGAAGAGTAGCAACATGTATGAAGAAACGCAGGGAGAAGGCTCCGACTCGAAGCCTGCTATAGTGAAAAGCCCGGCCTCTCCCACACCCTTGCTGCCTCCACCTGGGGCTCAGGATAAGGAAGAAGACAGAAGTAAAAACAACCGCCCAGGCAGCATTAAGAGTCGCATGAAGCTGCAAAAACAGAAAGAGGAACTACATAGGGTAATTCGAGCATCAGGGAGCTTACCGATGTCCTGGGCAAAAAGATAATCGCGACCAAGAGTGGTAATCTGGATCAGGACAGTCCCCCTGGTATGCAGTTTAACAAAAAACCGACAAGACACAAACATGACGGACACTCCGTTAAAGACTCGGGTTACGGGCGCTTCGGAGGAAGAGGTCATGAGATTCGTTACTCCAGCTGCTGTCAGATGGGCCCTGGGAGCCTTCGATCCCTTCAAGCCACCGGGTCCGGACGGACTGTATCCGTGCCTTCTACAGAAGGCCGGCGAGCGTGCGACCGGACACATGGTGACAATGATGAGGGCCAGTCTGAGAATGAGCTATGTGCCCAAGGCATGAAGAGGCACCACATTAGTCTTCATATCAAAGGCGGGAAAGGTCAGTTACATATCAGCCAAGGACTGCAGACCGATAAGTATGACATCGTTTATTCTCAGAACTTGCAAAAGATTGGTAGACAGACACATTCAGAATGAGACGCTAGTTAGCAGCAGATTAAATCAGAATCAGCACGCTTATAGAGCAGGAAGATCGACAGAGACTACACTCCATGGTGCAGTAACTGTAATCGAAAACCAGCTAGAGGCGCACAGATTTACCATAACATTATTCATGAACATAGAGACAGCGTTCAACAACACCTCTACCGAATTTCTACAAGAGCGCTCCAAGAGTTTAGAATTCCTGATTTCATGAAGCACTGGATTTGTCACATGCTTTGCCATATGACTGCCAGTGCACAAAAAGGGGAAACAACAATAGAGGGTACTATAACCTCAGGCTGTCCACAGGGCGAGGTACTTTCACCGCTATGGTGGAAGGCAACGGGGGCAGGTGATTAGCCTTACAGACCACTACTAGTCATAGTGAGGGGACCAGGAGACGCACACGGATGGGGTTCACCATCCCAATGGGGCCCCGGACACGTGGGCATCAAAGTAACACGGTTGCTGATAGACTGGCGAAACAGGCCAGCAAAGAAACCTTTTAGGGTTGGGGCCAAGAGGGAACATGAGAAACTATGGAATAACACCAATGACACACACCAAAGCATTCCTAGGGGACAGAATTGTTGGGTCAAGCAAATCAGAACTACTTCAGTTAAGCAGGAAAGACATGAAGCTACTCGTAGCAATAATCACTGGCCATAACAACCTGTCATTACATATACACAGGATGGGAATAGCCACATCTCCACTATTCATGGAGGCGGATGAAACAGCAGCACACATCCTGCGCCACTAACCGGCTCTATCTATCAGCAGACACCAAAGAGTCGAAACGTAAACCCCGATTAAAGTGCTGTAAGAGAAATGGGCTTGACAGAGTTACTCCACCTATGGAAGGGCTCTCGAGAGACCAGGACACCCGACCATAAAGAACGCTAATGAGCTATTCCACTATTTATTTCCCTTTTACGTTGCACGTTTACGTTGTAAATAGGAGCACGCGCGAGAATTTTTCGCGCTGTCAGGGGGAGGGAGAGCGAGACGCGTCGCGGTTGTTAGGCCGGCCGACCAGGCGAGCGACGCACGGAGGGTGTAAAGTTGAGCAAGTAAGGAGTGGGGAGAGTAGTGTGGCGAGCGGCCGAGCGCGAGCGCAGTGGGCAGAATTGCATTTTTCAGGAAATTACAAGCCATCAAAGATACCGAAGGTAATGGTCAAAAAGGGTACCCCACGTTAAGGGTAGAGTACAGTCCAAAATGATCAATAATTCGTTTTTTTTTATTGCAGAAATGTAATCTATAACTATTTAACTTAAAAAAAAAACTTTATCACTACATAAATTTGATAATATAATATTTTATTTCGTATTTTTTGAAAATTGTATTTTTTAATTTTTTTCTTGATTTTACACCATTTTTAGCATTTGCTTAAAATTCAAATTCCAAGATGCTTTATCGCTAATTTTTTAAAAATTTTTTATATTATTACGATTAGTACTCTATAAAGTGTACTCCAAATACTACCAACCCAATAAATTAACGATTTACGGGTATAGCGCAATACCAGTTTATTTTAGAAAAATCAGTTAAATTTTCATAATTCAAATTTGAATTATGGTTTTCACCTAAAATATTTTTGAAAAAGTCTAAGTTTTGTACAGTATATTACATAGTTTTTCACACGTAGAAAACTTGCTTTCGTCAGATCTATACATATCCATACCCTGGTATAAAGTAAACAATCAAGCAGATAAAAGATCTGTGTATTGTATTTACTGTGTTTTGAAGTATTTTTACTATTTTGAAGAGCTGCAAAAATGCATCATGTTAGTAAACGTTGGCGTCCAGAAAAAGGAGGATCTTCCAAGAGAAAGGCTGAGCTGAATTTAAATAGAAAAAAGTCTAGAAGGAAAGTGGCGCACTCCCTGCCAAGTAAGGAGCAAACTGTGGAACAACCACCTGTTTATTTCAGCACAGGAAAATTACTTCTTGTGCATGTTTCAGTGTCATCAAAACTTTTTGAAAACATTAAGTGCAGTGAGTGTGGAGAACAAAAACTTACTGCAGAATTTTCTAGTTTGATTGGGCTCTCTTCAAAAATAACATTAAAGTGTGTCTTGTGGTTCAGTGGCCTGGAGTCATTCAAGCCTTCGTGCAGAAACAAAGCCTCGGTCTCCTTATTTAGTGAACCAAAGAATTGTGAATGGTATTCATTGCTACTCTAGAGCGGCTTTGTGCTAGCATGAATATGGATTGTTTATCGAACAATGCCTTTCATTTGCTGTTGAAAGCATAACATAAAGAAGCCAGTTCTCTCAAGAATTTTGTTCTTCAAACTGCTCATGAGCATGTTCATGAAGCACACAATACTTTGTAAAGTAGTGGTTATTGTGATATTGCAGTACCGTATGACGACACATGGCATAGAAGAGGCTACCAGTCACTGCATGGCATTGGCATCGTAATCGACATTCTCACAGGACTTTGACTTAAACACGACTTTGAAGTGCTATCAAAGTTGTGTTTAATAAGTTGCTCTATTGCTGCTGCTTCATTTCAACCAAACTCTAAAGAATTTATTGAACGGTAATCAAACCACAATTTTTCAGGAGAGTGTGAAATAAATTTTTCAGGATCTTCAGGCGCTATGGAAGTGAAAGCACAATAATTATTTGGAAGTGCTCCACAGATTCTCAATTTGGAGAAAGTGTCCGAAGGAAGTATTTGTCTTCAGGAAAAGGATAGAGGCGGCTGTTGTCAATGCAGTGTCTGAATACAAAACAATGGTCTTGTAAAGATTCAGTTGATAAAACACGCATTGACAATTGGTGAAGTTCATCCAAGTACTTCTAGATTTGCTGAGCAGCGGGTCACTGTAAGAGAGCAAAAAAAAATACGGACAGAAAAAATGGCCAAAAATAGGGTTTTCCGCATTTTTTAGTACGATCCACCATTCCGAAAAATCTGAAAAAATTCTAGTACAAAGAAAACACTAAAATACACAATTTTCCGGTGTAGATAGTTCTGTGGATATAAAATAAATTAAGAAAAAATGAATTTTTATTATTTTTATTTTTTTTTATGTTAGGTATTGAATGCACCTAAAAGTAAAAAAAATTGGATGAAAAATACTCTTCATAAGCCACACTCTCATATTTTTTTCACAATCTGAAAAATGCGGTTTTTGGGCCTTACTGGTACTCTTATGGAGGGGAGATGGGTTCCCGGAAAAATCGTAGAAAATTCTTTTTTTAATATACGTATTTCATCACTGTCATTTTGCCTATCTTAACATGCGGTACCATTTTTGACCATTTCCTTCAGTATCTTTTTTAACGAATCGGCGCTTAAATTTTAGCTTTTACTATCTACTTTTATAATCTACTTTGGTCGTCTTCATATCAAAACTATTTGCAATGTCAAACTTCTAACAGATTTTTTCAGCGCCGGATAACTCGGGATGCTCGACACCGAAAAAACTATTACAACTGTCGAGTTCACGAAGACAAACTCAACTCAAAGCGTAGATTAGAGAGCTCGCGATGTAGCTACTCGCGAGGCCGGCCGCTCAGCTATGTTCGTCACTGCAAACGGCGAACCCGCGGAGGCGGCGGTATCTGGGAGAAGGTTAGGTGAAGGTATAATAAAAATGATGAATAGACTCAGCGTATGTAAAACAATAACAAAAAGGTAAAATAAACAAGGTACGCGTCGTGTTGCGCGCAGATAGGACGGCGAGATCCGCCGCTTGGCGCGGGCGGATCAGTATAATTAACTTTCGTTGGGCCGGTGGACGCAACGCAGGCCGCTCGAATTAAGAGCCCAAAATACAGGGATACTGGGACCGGTAACGCTGCAACACCCAGTTAATATCGTATGAGATCGGTCCACTCACGTAGTCGTTTGCAGGTCGCGTGATCGTTGACTGAGTGCAGGCTGTTGATGGAAAGCGTCCTTCCCAGTCGCGACAACAGTAGGTACCCGTGCCGGAATACTTCCCTCCTAGCAGGGACGACGATGACGAGGCTGGACTCGGGGATAGCGTCGGTCACTGGAGTAGTCTTTTTGTCTAAGATAATCGCCTGCGGCCCGAGAGAATCTGATTCGAAACTGAATCGAGCGCGACTTTGCAACGGCGATAGTCGCGCACTCCCCGCGCACAGTTCCCGAATATGTTGGTCGAGCGATATAAACAAACACTCGAGATGCACGAATTCGCAGGAACGAAAGTCAAACGGGTTCGATAGACTAAGGAGAAATGAGACGCTTATTTTCTCCGTATTTTATCCTCGAATCTCGTTATAAACTCAATAGAAGAGACATCATTTTTTGGCGGAATAAAGCATATTTGAGATTTAGAAGTATCGCTAAAAAAATATACCACCGAATCAGTTATGGAAATATTTTTTATTACATTCATAAAAGCTTAAAGAAGAAGAACTTTGTTCTGTAGATGTGCCTTAAAAATTAAATTCCTTATGCGAACTTTGATACTCAGAAAAAAACGTCAAATTTCTTCTAGCTGAGGAAAAAATGCGTTAGATAGGCTTATCATTAAATTTTTTAAAGTACGTTATAGTATCGTCAACACGAGTTAGAAATAGCATGATTTGACGCTAGCGCGCTGCGCTGGAGTATTTGACATGAAACACCTCATAAATAGTGGAATAGTCCTTGAGACAATAAGAGCTTTTAAACGCACATCCGCGGGGTCCCTACACACACAGAGGGCTCCTCGATGAGCGATCAGAAGACAATAAATGTACATCTACGGAGTTCGTGATCGCCACAGGGCTCCTAGATGAACGCTCGGAGAGATGAAAGGGGACGTCTCAAGCATCAGGGGCTGCATACACCACCGCTATTTCGATGATGATTAGTAAGGATAAAGCTACTCTGTTATAAAACTTCCACGTATATAGATATACATTGTGTATATTGTAAATCGTAACTCTGCGGCTGTATAATATAAAGTTGAGAAGAAAGAAGTGGTACGAAACTAATTTTTTTCTTATTTTCGTTTTATTTCTCTTTTACATCTTTTTATGCTTATTCTGGAAATACTATTCTACTGAGTAAACTTCTTCGAACCAATTTTTAAATAATGTCATTTCCTAGTTCTTATAGGACATGCTCTGTTTCATTCAGTGAAGTTTTGAATTTGATAGCTATAGCAAGGTTTTTCGTTTATATATTTTACTTTTAAATAGTCGCAGTATTGAACTGTTATCGGTAGTATTTATAATTGAAATTTGGATATTTATTTGATCAGAATACAGACAAAATATGTAATGGTCCTCCTCATATTTTTATTATAAGTACCAAAAACTTATGAATTTATATCTTTTTTCAACTTTGTTATACTTTTTATTGTAATTGGTTTCAGTTAGAAAATCTTTTTTAGCAAAATATTATGCTTTGACGGTATTCGGTCCCGTCTACAAATTCGAATGCTTCGCAATCTAGCATGTCGCAATCTAAGTTTTTTTAAATGAATCAGTAGATCTATAAAGAAAGCGTTATTACAGTATATATGATAGTCCAAACAGGCTCAGAATACTTGTTAAAGAAGTAATTTATTCTCTAGCGTCACCTGTGATTTGTTCCAAAGAAGCCAGAACATTTTTTTTATTTTAAGATTTAGTGTTTGCGCTTAGTCCGTATATGAGGATGTGAAGTTATACAACGGTCAAAATGTATACCAAGGTATTAAACTTCGTTACTTTGCGGTATAAATATTTTTCCCCCAAAGAGCATGTTTTGTTGCGTACTGTAAATATAACTTTTATATATTTTGACTCGTTGCCTTTGATCCTCTACTGGTTACATCATATTCTGCAGCTGTTTTGAGACAATTCTAGAGCAAGAATTTATGGATAATTGTTGTCATCTGCATAAGTAGCGATAGTGATATCATGCCTTTGTAAGGCGAACAAATATGTACGTACACTATTATTGTGTACATTTCGCATCTAGATACAAATATTATAAACAAACGCCGATGAGACGAGTAATAAAGACTTGTAATTGAAATACCAGTGAGTAAACAATTAATACCCGCCTCCTTACAAATTTTAGAAGTGGGATATCCTAATTGAAAGAAAGAAAAATTGCTAGCCAGGGCGTGTGGAAACGACAAGGGTCGCAAAACAAATTTTCGAGAAGCGTAGCGGCAAGGAACACGAGATGGCTGTCACAAAATCATGACCAACAAATTTTGAAATCCTAATTCAAGGCAAGACGTGCAGACTAACTGCGATACGGATTGTGTAGAAATTTCTGTTGGAAGAATCGGAGAAGATATCTTGATCTCGGTGGTGCGACGAAGACGCAGTAAAAGGTCGAAATTGTAGCCACGCAAAGATTATACAACTATCGAAAGACAGTTGCCGCCGAACATGGAGGTCCATTGAATCACGACAGCTTGATAATTTGGTCAAGTGATCACTTCCTTACGTGCGTTGGCGGATTTCTTGGAGCGAGGCACCTGTTGAAGGTGGTCGGATCAGTAAGGAGAAGCTAGCATGTAACGACGATGAAGGATGCACAGAAGTTTACGGTCGCCGAGCTGAAGGCAAAGTTTCAAGAGTGAGATTTGCTTTGCAGTGTTACGAAGACGGAGTTGATTATACGAATGCAGACTGGGGATCCTTCAGGTGCATCGAGAGAAACGGCGAAAGCCCAAGAATTCAAGAAACAAGTGAATTGTTGCTGGCTCGAAATGGTATATCTATGGAAGAGATCTACTACTCAGAGAGAAATCGCTGATGAAGAGGGAGTTAGAGCTCGTACGGCGTGAGTTAGAATTTTTACGGGCGACGGCTCCAGCGGAAGTTCGTTCATTGCGATGCTGGCTCCGGAAAGTTTCACCAGTAATGTATTTTTGAAAGCACAATAGCAAGGTCAAAAAAATCAAAAGTAAATATCATAGCTTCGAGCTGGAAACACTAGCTATCGTTTACGTAGTACGAAGATTCCGAATTTACCTCCAAGAATAAAAATTTAAGATTGTCACTGACTGCAATTCCCTGAAAATAACGCTCGACAAAAAGGAAATTAATCCACGAATCGCCCGATGGACGTTAAAGTTGCAAAGTTTTGATTACGAAGTAGAGCATAGATTGGGTAATAGAATGCAACACGTAGATGCACTTAGTCGTGCAACCAAGATTTTGGTAATTGAAGACAATCAGTTTGAATCGAATTTAATCGCGAGTCAGTGTCAAGATACCAAGATAAGGAAATTGCGTGGTGAATTAGAAAAGCATGAACCCAAGTTTTTCGAAATGCAAAATCGTTTAGTATCTAAAAAAGACAACAGTAAAAACCTTTTATTTTATATACCGGAAGGAATAATTTTACACGTACTAAGGAAATATCACGACGAGATCTGTCGGTATATCAGGTCGATGCATTGATTTCCAAAAATGAAAGACCGAATTAGATACCTAAAGGGGCTCAAACTTTTGAAACTCTACATATCGATCATTATGGTCCAATCGATAAAAGATGCAAAGTAAAACAGCATATACTCGTTGTGATAGATCCTTTCACTAAATTCACGAGATTATATCCGACAAAAACTACGGCAAGCAAAGAAGTGATTGAAAATTTAACACAATACTTTTTGAGTTACAGTCGCTTGAACGAAATTGTGTCAGATCGCGGAAGCAGTTTTACGTCGGAACAATTGTGAGAATTTGTGCGAAAAAATAACATACAGCACGTGCAAATTGCAACGGGTTCGCCAAAAGCTAATGGTCAGGTGGAGCGCGTCAATAGTGTTAGGGCCCATGTTAGGTAAATTATGCGATAATACGTCCGGTCAGTATTGGTATAAAATTATTGATAGGGTAGAGTATGCGCTGAAATAACACGGTTTCTAAGAGCACGGGAACTACACCAACTAAATTACTATTCGGAATTGGTCAAAGGAGACAGGGCGCGGATGCGGAAACCTCATATTTAGAAGAGCAGATTGAGAGAAACGATCGGGACTTTAAAAAAATTCGACAAAAAGCGGCCGAAAGTATTAAAAAGTTGCAGGAATATAACAAACGCTATTTTGATAAGAATCGCAAAGAGGTTTACGTATATAAAGATGGCGACTACGTAATAGTGAGAAATTTCGAGAATGGGACGGGAGCACCGAAAAAATTACTACCGAGGTACAAAGGGCCGTATCACATTGTAAAAGTTCTAAGAAATGATCGGTACGTCATTGGAGATATAGAGAATTATGATGTTAGTCAACGACCTTATAGTGGGGTATGGAAAGCAGCAAATCAGCGCCCGTGGCACTCACACGAAATTTCTCAACCAAAGTAATAAACCTATAATATATTATTGGATACGTGTATATAATGCAAAATGGAAATCGGATATGCATGAAATAAAGACCAATTTTGCTGATTGAGCATATAATGTAAATAAACTGTAAATAATAAAACGGATCGTCCGGGGCGGACGGAGGTCAGGAATGGCCGAATTGCAAGGCGAACATACAACCTGTTCTGAAAATGTATGTCTCGCACAACATACTCTTATAGAACTCGAAATTCTGAACAAAAAGTTCCTTTACCGTTTTTCGACCGAGACATACATTTTCAGAACAGGTTGTATACATTGCCCGTCAATCACTTTTGCCATACTTACATTAAAACTAAGCAAATTTCAAAGGTTTGTATCACAGCCGGAAATCATCGTATCGAAAAAATTCAAAGTGCGTTTTTGAGGTAGATGCAAAAGCTTCCATTTAACACCAGCCGGAAGTTTATAAATTGAGTATTGTGTTTTTTACACTAAAAAACTGTTTAAAAAATTTTCAATTTTTTTCATCTTACTTTGAATCCAAGTTTGCTTATTTTTTATGTAAGTATGGCAAAAGTGATTGACGATCAGTGTATGTACGTATACTATTATTGTGTACATTTCGCACCTAGATATAAATAAATCCTATCTTAAAAAAATGATGAATTTGTTGTGAAATCATTTTATTCGTGATTTGGTTGGTGGGAGTAATGGGTTGCTAGGTCACAAAAACAAAAGTAGCGCGCGAAGCGCGCTTAGAAATGACTAGTATTGTAAACCGACACTGAAGGGATAGGGTAGATTGACGAGACGAGGAGATGAGATGGCACTCGCCAGCTTGCCTTCACCCGAAGAGTTGTAATACTGACTTGTAATAAAGACTTGTAATTGAAATACCATCGAGCACCTTTAATACCCGCCTCCTTACACATTTGAGACAAGTTAGAAGTGTGCATTATATACGAAGTAGGTTCCAGAATACTTCATTGCGGTACTCCGGCTCTTATAGAGATTTTTGCAAACGAGTCGGTTATAATGTATGCTAACACTTTCGTCCCGTATGGGTTCTGTAGGACCCACTTCGTTCAAAATGATGTAAAAAACTAAAATTAAATAATTTCTTGAACCGATCCACTTAGTCGTGTTCTTTCATCCAAGAGGAAGCCCTCTGGCAATTAAAATTGAAATTTCTTTTTCGTTCCGTTAAATTGATTTTCCAGTAAAAAAAGGGTTAATGTGGATTTTCTTTTATTCTGAGTGGTGGATCTTGTTAATGAGACAGTATACTAATTGATCACCTTCCAAGTTCAAAAATATGACATTGTTGTCAGGGCATGTTACGTAAATGTAGTGGGTCCTACAGGACCCAGTCGGTCTTACCGACAAATAAAAGATAAAGGTACCCTGATTTACATGTTCCACACAGTCGTGCGCACATGTGTGAGTATACAAAACCTACAAACCTCGTTGATCATACGTAGCGAGGTTTTGAATAATGCCGATTTATTTTAAAAAAAATAAAAATTTCGATTTCAAAAATTTAAAATTTAAAAATTTTAATTTAAAAAATAAATTCCATTAAGACCCACTTGAAAAATAACACTTATCGCTACTTTTGAAAAAAAAAAACGGTTAATTGATCTTAGTTGAAGCATTTACAATTAGAATATACAAAAGAAACGTCACTTTTTCCCAGGGAAGGGATCTCGGCACGAAAGGGTTAAATATTTCAGCAAGTTGGAAAGGTTTTTTCGATTTTTTTTTAATCTTTTTAGAAATTCTTTATGCTAAACCTTGTCGAAGGTTTTTTTGATGTCTAGGAAAGCCGCAGTACAATATAATTTTTCAATTGCACCTCCTATTTCTGACTGTTATTGTAATCTTACATTTGGTACTTATAATGTTAATTAACGTTATACTTGAGCAGCAATGATATTCTGAAATATCTCAAACAATGAGAAGGTTCTGTAGTTTACCAAGATTTGTGTTCTACGAATGTATTTCAATCAAGGTAAGCGCCAAGAGATGGATATGTTTAAGGTAGTCATATGAGAACTTCTACAATTAACATAAGACAATTTAACATTTATTAAAATAAAAAGAAATAAGAAAATAGATAGCTGGGTTTATGGACGAACTAGAACTTCTAGAAGAGTGGTTATATGACGTTTTTGTCCCAGAACTAAGGGATTAAATGCAAACAACTTTCTACTGAGTATGCGAAATGTTACAATTCACTCAGAACCAGTATGAGATAGTGATACCTACACATTACTTCTCACGCTTTACTCGAGCAGCAGTACTCTCGCAAGCGTCAATAACGTACTTCATTTCAACGAATTTATTTATACCATTTAAAGTTCTTCAAAAAGTAAATTACCGAGTTTCTGAAAAAGAGATTGGTGAAGCACTGCTTATTGGATTCCAGGTCTTGCAGAATTTCTGTGGGTAATTTGTAATGAAACTAACGAAAGCCGGTCACCTATCTCCTTATAAAATCTCTCTAGACTGAATATGTAATACGAAGCGACACTTTCTTATGGTTTCACGAATGTAGTGTTTCTTATTTTGTACTGGATTGCTCCATTACATATATGCCTAGTGAACACTCTAGGATAAAGAAAGACAAAAAAAAATTTAGAGACCCTCAAATGCGTAACGAGTATATGATATAATCCTTTCACATCTTTAGACTCATCTGTGTGACTCTCTTTGTGTGTTAAATTTTTTTCATCAGCTTTATTTGAATATGTCGTTGGCTTAGTGAAAGACGTTACCAATTCAAAATCTGATTGGAGGAGGTGCTAATCTAAAAGTCGGTTCGAAACAGTACCAATTTGGAAGCCAGTTCGAAACGGTACCAATTCGGAAGCCGGTTCGAAAAGATATTAACTTTAATTAAATTATTTAGATATTAAATTATTTTCTTCAAATTCAAGTTGGCAAAACTAACAAAATAAAAGACTTCGAAATATAAATCGGTTCATGCGAAGAGGGACCTTGGCTCTATGGAAATTCCATCCACTAAACGTCTCTCTTTACATGTGCCAATTAATAGATTTGCAGCAAAAATGATTTAACAATTTTTTTACATTTAATACACGCTATAAATAACTTTAAAATTTTACATCGTATGATGTAAATTAACTGAAAAATTTATTTTGATCAATAAAATTGATTATCACTAATCATATTTTTAAAGTTTCTTTCTTGCAAAAGGGATATACACTTGAATAACTTAGCAAGTAAAATTTGCAGAAAACAACATGCAAATACTTATAAAGATATTCAACTAATTTCGTACATACTATATAGATGGAGATTAAAAATATCTAAAAACTATAATTTACTTTTCATATTAATTTACATTTATTTATTAAACTGTATTAATTCTTAACAGCAGTTGAATTGCACAGCACGAAATCGTATTAGGGTTGTTATAAATGAATTCCAGTAAATTTAATTATGGTAAAATATTGAATAAAAAATATGTACAAAAGAATCGACTTAATTCGCTGGTTTACGGGGCTGTAGGGAAAGCGAATTTGTGCAAAAGGCGAATTAGTTGAAGCCCCTTTTAGCGGTACCTTTTCGTGCGATGAAAGGAGTGCGCAGATATCGTAGGGGGTACGAGTATTTTGTATATGGCACTCCAGTGCAGTGCGCAAGCCCCAAATCGTGCAATATACAGCTCATGTTTACGATACTAAAAAGTAATTAAAGAAATGTCATGGTAAGCATTTCCGACGTATTTTTCCAATGGTGTAAGCAGTTTTTCTAAAATTTTCTATTCTCAACTTCAAAAAGTACAAAACATCTCTCTACATCTCAAAAAGTATACTTTTATTATTTTTTGACCCTCTACGTGAAAAGCTCAGCATTTATTACGTAGGAAATGATATTTTCTAAAGAACGTCCCAGATGTTTTCTGCGAGAAAAAGAAGGCGAAAGAGTAGACGCAACACTATTTTTGCGCAAAATACGAACAATGGTTCTAAAGTTAGAATTAATTGTAAATTTGCTAATGTTGAAAATTTTGTTATAAATGCTCAATTCCTTGGTGAAAATCAAAAATATTTTCTACCTATTAAATGGTCATTTAAATTATGGACTGGCCATCAAATGGTCATTTTTCTTATCTAGTTTTTGGCCCCCGATGAAACGTTTTTTCTCCTATTATTCTAACATTTAATAGATGAAAAAATAGAATGAGTTTATCGAATATAGGAACAAACTAATTCTTATCTATTGAAGAGGTATTAAAGTTGGTCTGTATTTTTAATCAGTAAATGGCCAGTAAAAGCCTAATTATATTGGAGAAGAGTAATGGGTTTGAAGTTTGCATCGTTGGAGTGCAACGAAACTTTAGAAAATATTTTTTATTTTGATTTTTATGTGTTAGATTTTGAATTTTCTCATGTGTTTAGCGTTTTATAACATAATCAAACATCAAAATAAACATTTCACTGTATCGTGCGAATTTTTAGCTGTTTTATTTATTTGTGAGAAATTATTTCGTTGCGTCCCAACGTTGCAAACTTCAGACCCATGATGAGTAAGAGAGACAGAAAATAATGACAAAAATGACATTTTTCTAAATATCTCCTACAGGGCTATAGTAAATGCTATTCTGGCCTTCATATATTGTTTATAATGTTAAATTTGTAAGAAAAATTAAAAATAAAATTTTGAGGCTGTCATTTTAGTACGAATCTATTAAATGGCGAAATAATAGTAGAAAACGCGTTCCATCGCTGACAAGCTGGCCATTATTGCTACCCATTTACTAGGATTCGGGCCATTTCGCGATAGACGAATTTCTACTAGGGTTACCATGATCTTTTACTAAAAAAAAAATTGAAACTTTTGTAGCACCTTATTTGGAAAAAATTTTGCTGATTGTAAGTACAATTTCTCAGAATTTTTCAAGATCGATGCCAATAATTTCGCTAATTTACATGTAAGAAAACATCATTCAAAATATATTTAAGGCAAATAAAATTTATGGTATCGATGTTAAAAAATTCTGAGTAATTACACTTGCAATTTGCGAACTTTTTCTATTTAATGTGTTATACAAAAAGTTTCAAGTTTTTAGTAAAAAAATCATAAAAATTAAGGAGTGTTCGAATTCCATTTTTATCAAAGGTTTATTTCAAAAGTATCATTTTGTATAAACTTTTTAGCCTTTGATGAGGGATATTGAAAAAGTAGAATTCGTACAGACGGTAAAGGCGAAGGCTGCTCCTCGCGAAGCAATGCATAACGGCGATTACCGTAGGGAGACATGTGTGTGCATGTGTGTATGTGTGTATGTGTGTGTGTGCGTGCGTGCGTGCGTGCGTATGTGTGTGTAATAGTAATTGTGTCTCAAAAAGATGTTAAATAAAAGTATAACTCAAACAGTAAGATTTGTCAACACAAAATGTATGATAATATGTACTCAAGTAATTTCAATCAGATAAACCTTATTATTATTTTTGTTTAAAAATAGATGATATAAAATTTATATTAGTTTTTATATTTTGATTTTCGATTTTCCTAAACATTCAAGTTAATTTTTCTCACATGTGGTTTCTTGCGCATATATTTCTTGCACTAATTTTTTAATTGACCTCACAGTATTGGCAACAATAGTGAGCGTGGCAGCTCGCAACGCTATACGACGGAGGGAGGAGATCACACGGGCTTACAGACTCGTCACCTCTCACACGGTGTATCGGGTGTTGGCGAATTATGCGGTTTCTACTGTAATGTAAAATATGATGAGCTCTAATATCAAAATAAAACTTTAAAGAGCTACGGGGCATAACAATTCTTATTGGAATTTTGTAAACTTTTTCCATATAATGTACTATATAAAAAGTTTCAAGTTTGTAAGTTAAAAAATTATGAAAATTTTTAAATTTTCAAAAAAATTTAACTCTTGAAGAGTTGCATATTTTGCTCTAAAATTTTACATTTGTATTTTGAGGCTGATTTGAGATAACTCTATGTTTTTCATTGACTATTTTTGGTTGAATGAAGAAAAACCTACGGAAATCACGCAAAATCCCTAATCCACCTAATTTTACCAATGTATTCAACTTCAGGCTCTTTTATTGATTTTAGTAACAGACAGTCGTAGGACAACATAGTTGGTTTTACCGATGTCTGAATTTAAAGACAATATAGTTGGCAAACAACGACCTTTCGAAAGCTAAGGAGTCCCTGCCCCTATCTTGCTTTAATAAGCATATCGATTTTATTAGCTTTTCTTTTTTTTTTTTTTGTTCTGACTAGCGCGACGCGAGAAAATACTAGTAAGAGAAAAGGTGATAAAAAGAATACAGTCTTACAACAACAAGTGCATGTTAAACATTAATGTTAAATATTAAGCAAGAATATTTCTGGAAAATTTGTTATTTAAATAAAGAATTGGGAAAATTAAAATGAACTCACCTTGAGTAGCCAAAGGTGAAAGACTCATTCTTGCGGGACCACCACTGTCAGATTGACTACTAGATGGTCTAGGCGGCATTTGAACGTTTTGTTGGCCTAGAAAACATTTTATTATACATTTAAAAATCTATAATCAGTATTATTAATTAAATCTATTAAATACGTCTATTATATACAAACCAACAGCTGGAGACATAGACCGAGAACCTGTTGATCCTGTAGGTGACGGTGTTGGTCTCATTCCTTGAGAATTAGGTGTAGCAGGGCCAGCTGGTCCATTCGAACTATCATTACTGTTTTGCCCTGATAACTCCTATGAATATAATATACGTATTAGATAAGCACTTATTCCTAAAAATTATATACAGTATATTATATTTCTACACATTGCTTTCTATAATCTGTCGAAAAACCGTTGCCAATTTATTAGTCCTTAGCTTCATTAACTTATGCCTTTATGTTTGATATTACTTTTTAATGACATTCAATAGGTGTAATAACTAGTAACAATTTAAAGTTTATAAAACAATTTTTCACATCAAATACTGATACTTTTTATTGAAAAAAAAAAAATTAAGATAATGCCTTACAATTTAAATACAATGATGTATTCAAAGAGTACCTCGTTAAGTAAGGAGAAATGCCTATACCATGATTCCAAATATATTACATTTATTAATTTTCACCAATAAAGAAGATAATTCGGTCAAGTATTAAATAACTACAAATTATAGTAAATGCCGATTTCTCTTGAATCATTTCATTTGTCCAATTTTTTAATGATTACCCCACATTGAGATAGACGTTGTCACACATATTTTTTCTCTGTATAATTCAATCGGGCTCTTAGTTTTACTGTAGGAGTCATCTACAAAGACATAAGGTCCAATAACGGCCAAAAACGAAAAAAAAATTAGAAAAAGTAATGGAACTGAATTGATATAAATGCTGTTTGAGCAATTTCCTGCTTCATATTACATACGCATATGTATATTCGTGTGTCTCTACTAATAATTATTACATTGCCATAAAAAATTTATCTATTCGATTTTCCTTAGTTCATTTACTTTTCGGCAAAAATTCCGTTTCTGCAGTGAATCGCAGAGCCGATTTTGCTTCATGATACTGCGGTCTTTTCACGATACTGCGAGACTCAAAATACGATTACGAGCTCATTATACCATGCCTGAGCGTGCGGCGCGTTCGAGCGCAGCGTCAAGAGCTCGCGCGGCCGCTCGCCGCTATCGTTTTAATCGTCTTACTTTTGAACCCTTCATTTCTCCATTCTGGAAATTGAGGGTTTTGTAGCTTAAGACTTGTACTTTCGAATGATGATATGTATTTTGAACAAAAAAACATGATATACTTTGAGAAAAATGGCTCTGAACCTTCAACTCGAATTTTCGAATAGAAGGAAGTGTTTGGG
>JAWWEQ010027392.1:0-24694 GCA_035583055.1 Torymus tubicola
TATACACACACACTATATATATATATATATATATATATACACACATACATTTTCACGTCTTCATTCGAGGTTTATACCTGATTTTATTTTGTAGCCTCGAAAATCTCAATACTCTGCGTTCCTCGTATAATCATTATTTCAAATATTCTCACCCTTCTTATTTTGCACCTTACTTTGCATCCTATACATACAACTTGGTCAAAAACAAAAAAAAACGACAAATTCATTTCACCCTCGTGTATACAAAAACCTATCATTATATATATTTTATATATACGCGTCCATCCTGAAAATTAATTTCAATCTCACTTTCCACTAGCCATAAAACAAATAATCACTCTTTATCTATCTATCTCAACTTGGTCGCTGCGCTCGATCGCTTTCAAATCAAATCGCGACCGAGGAAAAAGAAAAAATCTCCCCAACGTGCGGCGCGCAACCGCGCGACTCGCTCTCGAAATTATCAATCGCTCGAGAGGGAATTTAGACGAATAGAGAAAGAAAGTTGATCATGCGAGAAACGAGACCAGAACGGCGTTCGGTCACGTAACGGCATGAAAGAAATCATCCTGAAGGTCTTGCGCGCGTTCTCTGTAGATTTATCCAAGGCTGTTGCAGCCGTGCGCGCGCGCGGGTGACCGCGGTGAGTACAGAGCTTTCACGACGACGACGCGCATGCGGATAGACGTATATAGAGATCACGCGCGCTTGCTTGCTTGCTTATGTAAAGTCTAATGCGCGGATATAGTGGGCTGAGGTCGGGAGATCAGGAAGGAAAAGATGGTGGAATTATAGCGGGTGAGTGCATGCATGCGAGCGGATTTTGAGAGTGGAAGGTTGTTGGTATATACGTGTTGATGAGGTGGGGTGGAGGTAATTATATTGAAGTATAAATAAGGTTCCTAATGGGTTTCCTTGCTTGTATAAGAAACTTTTGTGTCATTCGAATAAAATTTATTCTTATACACCAACACAAATTTCTCGCTTCAAGTATAAATTTTTTCGACTTTGCACGTCTATATGCAAAGTCTATTCTATTCCACATATACAATAACATACAATGTTTAACCTTCCCCTTGTGCCCAGTCACATTACCAACGTAGCGCAATCATCATCCTTACATTATATACGAACCATCATCCTCTTCCTCAACTCCTCTCTCTCTTCACCTTTAACAATCGCCCACTCGATTATTTCATTTCCTCTATACCGCATATACCGTCGTACTCTCCACAAAATCTCTCCTCCCGTGCACAGTACCTCTCGAGAATAAAGTAACTTCGGATAAAAAGATTCTCTTCCCTCTCGCCAAAGACACGGAAGAACCGCTCCGCACTTTAAACGGAATACCTAGTCAAGAGAGCGTATATATATATACACGCCGGACCTTTAAGGGCCGTACGAGGGAGATACTCGTCGCACAAGCATAAAGTTCTCTTTGTCGGCGGAAGAGAGAGAGAGAGAGAGAGAGGAACACGTGTGTGCAAGCGGGACACAACGTATGTACCTACCGGAGCGACTTATCTCATGCGGCACTCTATACCACCGGCGCGGTTGTGCTGCTTCCTTGACGTCGTAAACAGTGGAAAATAGGAGATTCGGATGGCGCGCACGCGTCTTTTATCTCAAGTGCGTGTGTTATGTAAGTGTACGGTTGTCTATATATATATATATATATATGTACACGAGTGTTTATGTGTGGGTATTTGTAGGAGAGTATACGCGGCAATGACGAGTTCATTAGCCTTTTTTTCCAGGAGTTTTTGTCGATGGTAGACACGCGGTGGGATTAGGTTTGCAGGGAGAATCGTCATAGGTTTTATAGACAGGTGGTCGCCTGTGATTTGCGCTTCGCGGGTTGAGATATAGTCGAGTGAGATATGCGACGTGGGTTGTATATGTACGTGTATTTATATGTATGTATGTATGTGTATATAGTAAGATGATGAGTAGTCGTGTGCTTAGATGCTGACTAAGTTTAGGAACACTTGTTCCTTCGTGTCGGATGAATATGAGTGATTTGACGTGCGTGTATGTATGTATGTATATATGAGAAAAAAAAGCGACGGAGGGAAAACATGATTGCTACATGGACTTGCGAATGTTTTGTTAATATTGTCAGGGTGAATTGTGTACGATATATAATGACAAATATTTAGTGCCTTGTCATTTCCCATACGGAATAATAATTTTCCTCAAACCTGTACATATACAGATACGTGTGTATAACACACTTCGGAAAAGTCTGGATATTCTTATATATATATATAAATATTCATTTTTTCCGACAAACAATCGATCGAATCGTTCCTCTCTCCCCATATATATACACAAGTCGTATATTATTTTCCAAATTACGATCCTATCCTATACTATATAACGTCGCGAGCTATCAAAGTGCAGTTATACTCGCTAACACAATAGCCCATATATCCTCTCTTGCTCTTATATACCTCGGCTGCTTATCCATCCCCCTTAAAATTACGCTCATATATATACCGCTTACTTCGCCATTTCTGAAACCTATACTACTACTACTACTACATCTCCTCGCGCAGTACGTAAATAACAACGCACGCGCGGACCAAGTAACCTCGTGCTACGATAACCATATAGTCGTTCGTTTTCGTGTTATATACACACACACACATATACGCGAGTAGTAATATAGCTGCGCCCTTATCGAAAACCGTTTTCCACGCGCACTTTAGCGAACGTCGTCGCAAAGCGGAACGAGCGCACACGCAGCGTCGATTATCACCTGCGAGTGTATATATATATACTCGTTTCGCGGCGTGGAAACAAATCGAGCGTCTATCGTTTAACCCAGATCGCAGGACGGGTTCTACCGCGCGTGTAATTTGTCCGCGCAAGCAAGCGAGCAAGCGAGTGTAAGCGCGGGTCTATGCGGGAAAAGGAAAAAGAGGAAAAGGAGTGAGAGGTTTATATATACGGAGTGAAAACGAGTTGGAAGAGAGATGGATATACATTCTTATATATATGTATAGGGTTTGGGCAATGGATTGGAACGATGAGGATAGATGTTTGGTTGTTTTGAAATTTGTGTGAGGTATGAAGATGTTGTTAGAATTATGGGATAAATAATTTATTATTTCCAGGGTTGCAAATATTCACGTGGATTTTACCTGAATTTCCACCTGAATTTTCACTTAAAATTTCACTTGAAATTCAATCAAAATTCACGTAACAATATGATGAAATCCACTTTAGATTCAGGTGAATTTTCCGTGGATTTAAGCTGTAAAAATTCTAAAAACGGCATGTGAATTTCACATCAAATTTATGTTATCACCTTGAATTCCCTTAAGGTTTTCCTCAAATAAAAAGCCACTTCGTTGCCGTTGTATTTAAATCCCAGGTCGAGTCCGCCTGAATATTGCATGATTTCCGTGTGCAATTCGCGTAAATTTCGTGTTGATTATTTTTAGGTAATTTTTACGTAAATATCACCTGAAATACACGTGAATTTTATCTGAAATCAATTATGATTTATCTTTCACAGTTTTCTTATTTTTGTTCTTATTTCAGTGTACTGAAGCAGGACTTCGCCAAAATCAGCCGCCTACCCATCCTTGAATCCATTTCGTCCTTATATACCCGCGCCGTTTAAGTTTAACCGCGTGTTACAATGCTGAAGTGCCACCTAACGGTGAAATTTGTTATCTACAAATTTACAAATTTTGACTAGAAATCTCATAAAATGTAGGTGATATTCACATGAAATTCACCTAAACGTAGCTTGCAATGTAGATGAAATGAACCTAAAATTTACATGAATTTCACAGGGAATTCGTCTAAGATTCAATTAAATCACGGAGAATTTCACAGGAAAATCATCTGAAATCCAGGTGAAATCGACCTGGGATTTCAATACAAGGTAAACATAATAGCTTTTTATTTGAGGAAAACCTCAAGTGAATTCAAAGTGATAAGAACATAAATTACATGTAAAATTCACGTGTCGTTTTTGGAATTTTTACAGCTTAAATGTACGGGAAATTCACCTGTATCTAAGGTGGATTTCATCATATTGTTACATGGATTTTGATTGAATTTCAGGTAAAAATTCAGGTGGAAATTCAGGTGAAATCCACGTGAATATTTGCAACTGGGTTATTATGTACGAAGGCAGAAAATCTATATAATCAGGGGTATTTTTCAATTTAGAGCATATGCACGATTTTAATACCGCAAGAGAAAGATTTTCTAGTACAAATCGTAATACTGTTCGAAATATGAAGTGGTACTAAAATCGTTGATTTCTCGTGTTGGCTATGTATGTATAGCATTTGAATATAGAACATTCTCTACTATGATTTAGAGACGTTTATTAACGTTTGATAAAATGTAAGTACCTCGAACTGCGCACTAAAAATGTATAATGTCATACTAACTCATATCACGTGTTGTTGCACGTTAATTTCAAGCTAAATTTCACAGAAGCATTTATTTCACAACGAACAATATTTTTAAATATAAGTAAAATTTATCTATAACATTGCCTTATATACTATCAAAACATTATGCAAACATAAACATTTCAAGGTCCCTCTATGCGCATCACCCATACACATAAACATTACCCTTCACCTTTTACAACACATCTTATAAACATACAAAAAAAAACTCATACACCAATCGATGCTCTCATTATTAGCACACACGTGTATATATGCGTACGTTCGAAAGACGTTATCATCGCTTCATCAACACGATGCACTCGCGTCTTTATGCGAATAAACTGCTTCTCGTCTCACGTGCGTACGGGATGCTTCGAGATCCTGCTTTGCGTGCGCTCCTTATCTATTTCTCTCGCGCCTTCTTCGGGAAATCCTCCTCGCGACTATATGACGGGAAAAAAATCAGGAACGAGAGCGAGCTACTTTCGCGCGCGCGCGGGCTACTATAAATATCGTCGCACGCGCGCGGTCGGTACGCTAGTGAAATCGTATAGTACTTATACTTGCTTCAGCGCGCCTGCAGTGGAAGAAAAAGCGTTTTCGGTGTATGTATATAAGAGGAAGAAAAACATATATATATAAACAACGGTACACATTGCTTTTCCTCGTGCGGTTTTATCGACCGGTTAGAGAGATACTTTCGAGCGTATATATTTATATTTATATATATAGGTATGTATACGCACATATGTGTATATGAGTATGTCGACGAGAGGAATTATAATTTTTACGATTATAGAAATGATAAGTTACGCTGGCTACCTGAATTTTATATTAAATTCCAATACTGGACTGTTGTAAAAAAAAGCATAGGCATTCCTTCCGTTGTGAAGCATTGTTTTCTTCTCAAACGGGGCAAAAAGTCGTCGAATTTCACTTGCACTCTCGTATACCGGTGTGTATTATGTATATATATAGTATATTTACGCGCCTCGACCCATGAATGAGCAAAAAATGCGCCGAGTTTTTATTTTTACGAGCAGCGTGTGTAGCACGAGCGATTCTATATAATGTTTTATTCTCACAACAGGACGTTGGGGATTGATCGAAGCGCTATGTACGATGTTAAAAATAATATTAATATAACCACGGCGACCGCGTGGATCAGTCTTCTGGAAAAATGTCTTGCGCGCGGTCGAGGTGTATAGAAATTTTCTATCGAACTGCTTGCTGCTGAAACATCGTCGTATAGGTTTAGATGTACAACGCGCCTTTGGGTTGTGTTTATTTATTTAGCTATTGCTAGGAACAAAGAGATGCGAGTATATGTATAAATAAGCTTGATAAAGAGCAGTAATGGAATTATTTACACCATGTGTAATTGGAATACAAAGTGGATATTGTAACTTGAAATAGAAAAAAAATCGAATTTATCTTATATAGCAATTATCTATAACTAACCATACTGATCACGATGAATCTCCTACGATTTATTAATAAAATACAATTATTACATCATAATCTAGTCAGCAGCTGATACCATCGCAATCGCTAACGAGACAATCACCGTAACCATAATATCTTTTTAATTTGGGAACCTTATCATAATAAAGCGCTCATTTAGCACAACAACGTACTTACAATAGACCTCCACTTCACACGTCGAACAAAAAAACTCCTCTTATACTTTACTTCCACATAAATTGTACATATATAGCGCATACACCTAAACAATCCAACAAATCAAGACCCGCGCGTTGCGTTTTCCCGCAAAATCCGGCCGCGGAACCAAGCACCGTCAATTATATAAGCGCGACACGGCGGCGGCGGCGGCGGCGGTGGCAACGGAACTCTCGCTTTCAACAAAACTCATTAGCGTTCTATCCGCGGCCGCATCGTGCACAACGTATATAGCCGGTGAAACGGCGCTTTTCGCTTTCTTCGAAAATTTCGCCGCCGAGCCAAGCCAACCTCGAAGAGAGAAAACACTGCTATGTATATGTGTGTATACGTATCGTAAAAAAAAACTCTTCGAGTAATAGTGTATATATACGCGTACGTATATATATGTATATAGACGTGGCCCTGACGAAGGAACGATGTAGCATATATACTGTTATCTCAGCTTGGCATCGATTTTCCGCGCGTTCATCGTACTACGCTGGCCATATGTCACCTACTGCTACAGCATTGTTTTATGTTTATATATATATATAGGTACGGAGAAAAGGATGTCACGTCGGTGTCGTGCGAGAATATATAGAAAAGCTTTCTCCGTTGTATATACATAGAAAACTTATTGGTCCAGCACGTTCGATTCGATCGTAATTAAACTTGGCGTTTGGTTAATGACTGTCATTGCGACCTGTGCTATCTGAAGTCTGATGTCGTCTCCAGGTGGTCGTGGATACTTAAAACGAAGGAATGGATTTACACTTGGCCGAGTGGAAGGAGAGCCGATTCATTGCCTACGGTTTCCTCGTTTCACGCGCGTGCACGCGCGCGGGGAGAAACGTTTTTACGTAAGGGAAAATTGTATATATATATATACGTTTGGAACTTTCTTCCCGTTGAATTTCCGATTATCCTAATGCGCAATTCGTACAGCGTAATAAATGCTGGAATATATATCTATATACATACAGAGATGAATTGATGACTTTATTAGGTATTCGAATTTTCGGTTACGTCGTCGATGTGAATGTTTTCGTTTATTTTTTATGTTTTGAAAATTTTTACGACCGTTCCACATACACATATAACCGAAACAGAGATATGATCTTTCTAACTTTATTTCGTCATGTGTGTGCTGTATCTCATTAAAGACTGTTTCCGTATATTATTAATAGATGAAGTAAATATATACTATATAGTAAAAATAGGTGGATAAAATAAACCATATAATAGGATGCACATATTTAATCCATGGGTGGGGAGATCTTATCTAAGAGTCTAGATATGCTTATATATAAGTGGAACAGCTGTGTGTATGATTTTCGAGGCTTATAAGTGAAATATATATATTATTTTTAATAGTTCCAGTTTGAGCTCAAAATCGATTTTAACGTAGAAAGGCGTTTTGATATAGGATATACGATTAATCATTCTTTTACCGAGATTTCATAGATACATTTTTATTAAAAAGAGATTTTCAGGTTGTGTAATTTCAAAATTACGAAAGAACGCTGCGTTAAAAGCATTACTTCGACTTTTTTTACACTTATTATCTCAAACACATTCGAAAAAAATCTCAGATTACGTATACTCTGCTCGAAACAAAATATTACAGAAGTAAACTTTATCCACAATTTTCATCAATCACACATCACTTAAAAAAAATTATGCAAAATATTTCTCCAAATTCTCTAAACCACTTTACAACCATCCTCGTGTCTCTTAAAAATCGCATTGAAAACAACCAAATTCCACACATTTTATTTACAAACACCTCGCATCTTAGCACCGTGTACACACATACCGGTATACCACATATATATACACGCACAATACGCATCATAACTCGTACTCCGCCTGCGCTTGCCGACGACCAAATATTTGCCAAAAGCACAATAAGTAACGCGCGCGCGCGCGTCTTCCTTCCTCGCCTCGTTTAACGTAACCCGCTCGTTTATACATACACATACATACACAAGCGAAGAGAAACCCGTTGTACGTATATATACATATACTTGCGCACATGTCGTCGTTTCGCTCGGTTGCGAAAAGCAGCCGCGAGCACAGGAGTCGCGCTCTGGTTGTACCGACTAAGGCCGCCCCTTTGTGTCCTCCCTCTTCTTGCGACACGTTTACATATATCCTCCTCCTTGGGGAATCTCTCGCGAGTTTATATGTTTGCATACATATACATATACGTGTATACCAATAAAGGCTCCTGGGGGATTATCGAGGGAGGAGAAATCGAAATCGGAAGTGTATGTGTGTATACGAGAAGTTGATTAGGAAGTGTATAGAGAAAGAGTATAGGGTATATATGTGTGAGAGGTTGCTTGGCTGGTTTGTGATGGTTGAATGGCACTTGATTAGAGACTGGTGTGTTTTTGCGAGTATATATATATGTTATATATAGTGTGCAGGTATAAACCGGTGTAGTATATTTATAAACGCATACGCGGTGCTTGCGAGTTATTCAATTGAGAGTTATAAGATTTTTACGATGATCGTTATGATGTGCGTATGTATATATACATTCCGACAAAATGTTTAATTTCCGTCTTTAACCGTTTGGAAAAAACATCCGGAATCTCGCGTATAATATACCGGGATACACACGTGTCATCTCGGTTTAGATCTCGATACACCGTTCTTCGTATATTGTGAGGGAAATTTACAATTCCAAATTTTTAATAAATGTCGTCATCGCACCTATCCGCATACTCTCGTTAGAGATAAAAATCGCAGCTTATCAGCAACAGCTCACGTACAGATGATGTCTCAATCAAGCGTGATATATAGTCAACAAACTCATCTACCTATGTATAATACATTTTTAAATTATTATTATCATATCATTCGTATATACACCTACGCATTCTCACGTTTTTCGACTGCCTGTAATAAACCTCGCGAAACAATGTCACCCGGTTCCTCTATATATGTATATATATATATGTATCCACGCTAAGTCTATTATATCGATTACAACAGCGGAGATTACACCTGAACACCGCTAGCATTCTTATCTTATCGATATTTATTTTAATATATAATAACCGCACAACGCGGCGCACGACACGGCGAGAGTAGTTCATTACATTTCGCAAACAACCGGCGAGTATGTACTTACACTGTTTACTGTGCCCACCGGCAATGCGCGGCCGCTAACATCTTTGCCGTATATATATACACATACTTCCTCCCCCTTGCGCGAATGACACGAGACACTCGCTCGAGCTAAGAAAGAAAGAATAAAAAAAAAGACAACCTTTAACTCTCGCTCGTCTTACGGTATACATACATATATATACCTTAAAGAAACCCACCGCACAGCGCGCGAGCACGCGATAAGCATCGCACCGAAAGCAGCACCACCACGTATACACGAGAGAGTCAACATCTGCAAAAGAAAGCGCTTGACGAATAAAAAAAAGAAAAAGAAGAAGAAGAAAAAAAACACCGTGCAAGTACGGGATGCCGCGGTGCGATAATGAACTTCGCTGGCTTGCGAGCACCTTATCTTTAGCTGATAGCACGTATATATGTATATATATATACTTGCTCGCGCTCGACTTGACGTAATCTCGAGCGAATTTCGCCTTTCAGAAAAGGCGCGCGCGAGCGCCCGCCGGTGGCGGAGAAAAGCGCGCTTCATGCGCGCGGAGAGTGGGAGGGCGCGAGCGAGAGAGAGAGACGAAACCGGAAGTATACTGAGGAGTCGGAGCGAGCGCGGCGAGCGGCCGCGCAGCAGTTTTCGCGCTGTCGTTGCGCGCGGACACCGCGTGAGTTGGAGTCCCGCGCTCGCGAGTATAGTAGTACTATAATATTGTATATGCACAAGGGTTGTCGTATATTTTAGTTTAAAAGTGGAGTGCAGAAGTTGTGAGGGTATATATTTTTTTGTGTGAAGAGAAAGTGATTTTTTTCTTTTTGAAGTGAGGGTTTTGTGAAGTTTATATAGTGTTTAATAGTGCGTGGTGGTACCGAAGGGAGTGTTTAATTTGGTGGTTTGTATATATACCGAGAGGTTTTTAGGAACTGGATTTTATTTCGTCGTTGTAGATTGGTAGATGAAAAGTGTTGTCTAATGAATTTTTATTGTCCGTTTATCTTTTTAAAAATTTTACGGCGGCGTGTGTATATAATATATAATGTATACGATGAAAATGACGGGGTTTTGTTTTGCTTATATACTCTTTTGTTAATTTCTATAATGCCGACGCGTCAGTTATATTGTTTACGCAGTGCTTTCACTGCGCTTCGCTATCGGTCGTAAAAAAGATGTTTTACTGCACTTGTAAATATATCTCAGGAGTTAAATCTTCAGCTTAATATCTCATTAAGGCTCTCATTCCGAAGATAAAATCATTTCAGCCTCATTTTTATTAGACGTTGTATGAATAAGTAATATTGAATAATATCATCGTGAACAATTGAATTTTTATCAACACTTTTTGTCTCTTCAAAAGATTTCGTTGCCTGTATATATCAATATTTTTAGTGCAGCTTATACTTTTTACGCGTATATATATGACCAGCGCTAAAAAAAGTTATCGTAACGCTAGAACTTTCGCGTGTAATATCAATAAAAACAGCGTAAAAGAACTCCTTATACATTTCTCAAAATGAAGAAACTGACGTTACAAAACTTGCAGGCATTTATAAAACTATATAATGAGTCAGCGACTAAATAGACCGTATAAAAGAAGTACGAAAAATGACCAAATTGTTGCTAATTATTAATCGTCCATTTAATTTCAAATATTTTATCGCACTACAACAAGGCCGTACACTGCTGACATTGGCGTATTTTCGAGGCGCGCGTTATACACGTCGAATTTATTAGCAACGTATACCTCAAGCACTCACAAAAAAAAACTAACCACCACAATGACACCGATAAGCTCATATATATATACATTCACGTACATTCATCGCGGTATTCGCTACTGCATACTTCGCGCATTCCGACGACTAAAGAAAAAAAAACCGCGTCACGTGTATATATATACGTACGATTCGATTTGCTCAATTCTCTCAGTGCAATATTACACATAGAAAGACATTCTAACCGTACGCGTCCTTCCTTAGAAGCTGCTATATTTTCAAAGTTTCAATGCCGACCCGAGGCTCGCCGCGCATTCTCGCAGTTTCATCGCGATCTCGAGGATTATATTCGCACAAGGTTCTGACAAAAAGCTAACCGAGTGAAGCCCCCCCCCCCCCCCGCGCTCGCACACATATAACAGCGTAATTAGAAATTATCCAAGCGACGAGACTCTATACGTATATATGTATGTATACAAGCTGCTGCGGCTGATTACAGATGACGAGGAAACGCGCGCGTAACGCATGGTATACGTGATGACATTGAGTAGATCCGATGTAACGTGAAAGTATCTCTATAGTACCGATGAATGGAGTATATAGGATGTTCTCCATTATGCTATGATGATGATCTGTGCCTATTACCGCAGACTTGATGATCGACAATTAGATCGTCTCGATATGACGAAATGCGCATTGATGAAGAAGAAAAAATAAGAGAAGCGCAAGTCCGTGATATACGGTATATAGAAAGTCATATATATACACGCGTTATAGTCGTTCCGTATACATATATATACGTACATGTGATGGTCATGACGTAAAAGAAACTCTAAGACACTAGGGTCTTGTATATAAATTTCTCTTTCATCCAATTTATTTGCCGCTGCTAGCGTTTTATATATATATATATACGCTAACATGTAACAGCGTTTCCTTCTAATTATATATACCGGCTGCGCTTTGATTGACGCGAAAATTTCTAAAAACTTTAGACCATATACAGCTTATCTTCCGAAAAATTCTGGTATCTTTTCGGCAGTTATAACGTTCACGAAATCGGTAGCCTCTCTTTATACATAAAAGGTCAGATCTTCTCTTCTTCTTTTTTTGTTCTTTATCTATACATATACACACACTCCTTCGCCATCATTACTCATGAAAAAAAATCCGTAAAAATCATCGTGATTCCGTACACTTTCTAATATTACCGTGTATCTTTCTTTCTCTCCTTCACCCGGACATGTAATTTCGTACGTCTTCACCGGTACACGACGAAAGAGAAGAAAAGAAAGAAAAAAACGTATAGCCATTGCAGGGTATTGTGCGTGCTCACTCCGCGTGTATATATATATGCGTGAATCTCGTTGTGTTCTGCGCGTCCGTCGGTCGCTGTGATTTCACGAAAATTACATGCTCGGCTCGTTAAGCCTACATGTATGTGTACGCGTGCGCGCGCGCGCGCGCGGGGCTACCGTTAACCCGTTTACCGTAAACGCACTCTGTCATTTCCCGAATGGGTAATTGCGCGTACGTATATATATATATATGCGTGCGAGCGAACGAGCTATAACGCGCGGAGATGATGGTTTTGTAGTCCAAATATTATTAATACTTGGGATTAGATGATGCGCTGCCGTTTATATTATGTATATATGTGTGTATAGAGAGATGTATGCGAGGCTGTGGTTTTATTCACGTATGCACATAGAGGAGATTGAGTTATCGACGAGGCATGCGACCAGTTTGTTGTTGTTGTTGTTTGTCGGCACGTGGTTGGTGGACGTATGTATACGGAAATGAAATTAATTTTGATGCTTTTCAGTGTAGTTTAATTAGGATTGACTTCGGTATATATATACATGAGGTAGCATTTACATAATCGATTTTTTTTTAAATCTATAATGATATATTAGTATGTTTAATGACGATTAATGTTGAAATTTTAACGCGACGTTTAACGTGAAAATTCGAAGGTAATTATAATTAATATTCCGAAATTAATAGTATATATATTTAGGAGAGTTATATATGTATATATGGCGCAGGAACGATTATACAAACAACCACGTGATAACAGTAATTAAGCTTGCATATCTTATATTTGAAAAAACGCGTAAAATGACGATGTTTAAGATTCTAAATCATCATTATCATTAGTCTAATCGTTGTAATTAGAATCCAAAGTACTTCACGGGTTAACTATATATAAAACCAAACATACTCCAATTTATCTGCTCCAAAAATATACTACTCTCTCAACAATTTCACTCACACGTCCGTTATAATTGTATATCTATATAAGAAACTATCGAATCGTCGCTTGAAAACATTAAAAAAAAAATCGTATAACCGCGTACATTTATTTCCTTGTCAGTATCATACACTCCGCACCTATACGTATATTTAAACCTTTGTATAAAACGAAAACTATCAACGCCACGGGCAAAAGTTAGTTTAACAGACAACCGTTCGTACATACACATATGTGACTCTATATACATACCCGTATAGTCCTTGACACGTAGATATAATACACCTACTGTACTCTCCTCGCAACGACGAAGAGAGAGTCTGCCACTCGCGATTGTCATTATCAGTCCTCGCGCATAGCTCGAGGTGACATCGAACGCAACTCGAATATACCGCGCTGCTGTTGCAGGTTATCTCGCAAGGACACACATACACACCGCGTCATGGTACAATAATTATACACGTGCGCGTGGAAATCACATGGTTGCAACTCGTTTCCATCATCATGTGGCGCTCCAATTGGAAATCCCTACTCGATGTTTCAATGCTCATGATCTCCCAATTCCTGGGTATACACGCGGTTTGATTTTGAAATTACTATTATCAGTGCGTGTATATAAGGAGTCACGCGACTTTGAATTTGTGCGAGACGATTATCACGGGTTTTATCTCAGTGATAAAAGTACGCCTGTGAGAAGGTGTATTACAGTCTTATTGTGGAATATAAAACGCGCGCGAACGCGATAATTGTACTTTGATGATGATAAAAAAAAAATACGTCACGCGGTGGTTTCTTAGGTTTTCTATTGTTGTGTATAAGGAGCGGTTATTGTATATACATCCAGTATTAACCATGCATCTTAATGGTACATAATTTATAGACTATAAATTAAAAAGAAAGTATATATACACAAATATTAAATTCATAAGCGCACGCGCACTTATATATATTTATTGCTTATGGTAGCCGGAATACCACGCGGCGCCTAAACCTCAATATACGTGTAAAGTCCGTTTTTAAGGCCTTATATTACTTAACACTCGCCTTATATACCGATGCGCGATAAAAGAAAAAAGAGAAAAACGAAACGGAGAACCAGAACCTCGCGCGAGCCGGCTTCCACATTACGAAACACGACTGAAACTAATAAATAAACCATAGCAGAGTAGTCGCGCACGGTAGAAAGAAAGCGCGCAACGGTGCGCGACTCTATATATATACGCGTACGCCCGAAAAGGGAAAAAAATAGAACTTTTCGATCGCTTATATATACACACACACACATATGTATGTGTGTTCCGCGTCTCTCTATCGGGCAGGCGAATCTTTCGCGTTTCCGCGGACTTTCGCTCGCCCGCGCGCAATAATTAAGACACGTATACGCTATAAGCGTGACGTTTAATCCTCGTCGTCGAAAAATACGGGTAGCTATTGTTCGTCTCAAGTGCGGTTCTATTGATATATAATGATGAATGTGTACGTGTGTAGATTGAATGGGGCAAAGGCGATGGTGAATTGATGCGAGAGCGCATTTTTATTTTCGGGGTCGTGTGTAGTGTATTGTTTACGTAAGGAGAAATGGATATAATGCGCTGAATCGGTACGCTGAGTTCGGATTTGTTGGAAATCCTACAAACGTGTATGTGTATGTGTGTGTGTATATGTGTGTGAATGACTGAAATCGGAGAGTTTTGGATTGGAGGGGGGGGGGGACTGCAGTTGGCGTAATTAATTCCGCGTGCGCGATCGAGTTAACGAGGAGATTTTTCACGTCGAATTCGAAACGTTGCGCTGTCGCTTATTTGTAAGTGCGATCATTAATTAAGGTAATGGTATATTATATACACGCACGTGAACGCATTTGTGTATATATACAAATTTAAGTATTAATAATATAGCGATAATTTGACATGTAGTACGATAATATATACTTTTTTCTTTTCATTAAACGAATGCGTTACAAATCAAAATGTCAGTTTTTTTCATTTTACCCGCGCATAAAATGTAAGGAGTTCTTCGATCGGTTAAAGTTAATTTTCTCAAGAAAAATATTACGTGTATATATAAAAAAGAAAATACAATTACAGCTCTACACTCTCTTTAAAAAAAACAACACCGCCCTTTCCAATAACACTGCGGAATTCCGCAACTTCCTCACGCTCAGGCTGATCCCCCTTGTCCATCAACAACGCAGAAGCTATATACCATTGCAACGAAGGAACCTTATGCCGGCCGGTATATATATATACTACTACCGGCGCGCAACACGCAGAGGCCTTGAAGGAAAAAAAGCCGAAAACAATTTCCGCAGTAGCGGCAGCATTGAGAAAATGTGATTCCGAAACCTATACACTACTACTACTGGTATACAGTTCAACGAAGAACTTCTCATCTCTCTCTCTATATATATAATATACTATATAACGACTACTGTGCAAAAAAAAGCAAAGGTGACTGCCACACAACGACACCCTGGTATATACAGCTCTGGACCGGAACCGACGTCTCTCGCGCGCACAAAGAGTATAGGTATACCGGCTTTCTGTTGTAAGAGTGCGCACAATACGGAAAAGGCTATACTACGGCGCAGGATGCAACAGCAGCAGCAGCAGCAGCAGTGTCCAAGCTATCGGTACGCCGATCGGCGCGAAAAGGCGCGAGCATTGTATTAATATTCGCAAGAGCGAGATCGTAAGAGAAGATATAGTTGTGTGCGCGCGCGCGTATATATAGACTCGTGCCTATAGGCTGCGTGGAAATGCCGAGTGTCGTGGAAATATTGTGAAGAAGAAGGAGAAGAAGGAGAGGAAGAGAAAGGAACGAAAGGTATATAGAGGAAAGGAAGAAAGAGGATGTCCTGTAGGAAGAAAATCGACTCGAAGATATGGAACGAGTGGTCCGAGTACACGCAGATGGTGAGTTGCTTCGAGATAAGGGAGGCTGGGAATTATTATTATTGTCATTGCGTGTGAGGTGATCCTTGAATTTTTATATATATATATATACACTCGAAACGGGGTAAAATTTTTGTTGTAATATATATAAATAGCGTGACTATGCGTATATAGCGTTATCGGAGTGATGTTAACATGGACTTTAATGAATTTACTTTGTCGCGCACGGTGCGATGATAAATTCGATTGGGGAGGGATGAGAGGAAGAGAGGCAAAGAGTGACTTGCAGAATGCACTTTGCTAGATTGTTCGATGGACTAATGCGCCGTGGTAATAGATATAATTTCGTTGATGTACTGCCGAGATATATAATCGAGATATAGCGGTGCGTTAGCTGCTTTGTTTTGGCGCGCGAACTCATCGTGCAACAAGCACTTTCGACGATTTGCTATGTTTATATATATATTGGCAGATTAAGATTGTTGGTTTTATTGATTTTCAAAGCAGTAGATTACTATATATTTATATTACTTCTTTCTACACACTTGAGTAATTACTGTTACTCGCAAGGATCATCGAGGTAATGTTCTCTACATCGGTACAGTTATCTCGACCGATTTTCCCAAACTATCCGACGACCCGCGCACAACCTTTTTCTCTATCCATGTATACACACATACACGTCAACCGTCAAACCAACTATAGCGTGTAGCATTCCTTTCTCTCTCTCTTCCACTTATTATTCTCCTATATAACAACTCTCGAGGAATTAAAAACCGTATAACCGATCGCGACCGTCGCTTACATAACGCAAACCCCGCAACATCAAAGGCCCTGCCTCTCTCTACCATACAAACATACAACGTATACAATAGGAAACCCCCTATCTAACTGTGCGCTTTTCCCATATATATCCTTATATACACTCCGAAGAAGAAGAAAAAAACACCATGTCCTACAAAACATTTCAACTGAAAAGTCATACAAACCTCAATGTATATGCACAAAGTCACGCAGCCTCACGTGTATATATACAATATAACTTGTACGCCAAGGGCATATACATGCGGGGGTGAGGCGTGTACGTATGGTCGTTGCACAATCAATGCGCGCGTGTATCGGGAGAAAATCCCGTTCGATATAGTACATATATCGACAATCGCGCGACAAGATCAAGAGCGCGATTGGTATAACGTATAGATATACGTATATGTGCAAGTTTTCCGTTTTTTATTCAATTGAACGTCGCGTGTAGGTACTGACCGGTAGGGGTATAAGAGTTGGATATTAGCTGGGATCGAGTCGGAAAGTATCGCGTGTGTAAGTGCATGGCGCCGCGAGTATGATAAGATTTCAAATTTGCGGTTTTATAAGCGCGAGCTTTGATACGGTTGCTGTGGCGATGTGCTTTTAATATAGAGCGCGAGTACGTGTCTATAATATATAAGAGTCATAGACAAGGTGTGAAACGATTCGTTTCGTCAAGTGTGCGCTTTATATTTGACATGGTATTATTTCAAAGTATGGTTGTAATTGATGCGTACCATTATATATATACAATTTTAAATGTATACATAAAGCTTTTTGTCTTACGTATAAAGTAAAAGCGCCAAGAAAAGTGAACGGTGAGATCTTCGACTTTTCTTTTCTTTTTTTTTTCTTTTCCACCGATAGAAACCAAACGCGTGTGTATTTAAAGACACAGTGAAAGTATATATTTGCAGCGACGGCATTCGATAAAGAATTCGAATTTGAATCGATAATCGAGTTTCTAAAACCATGGCCCTCTTATCTATCTCTCGAAATGAAAAATCGATGTAATTACAAGGTATATAATATATATACCTTCACGCATCGAGCACATTTACGTCACTAATTTCCTATATATTACCAATAAGCCACCGCCGTGCGTGAGAAAAACTAAATTTCCACTCGGATAATTAATTCATATCGATTTGCCTCCCACATTCCATCGTTCACTCATCGTCAAAAGGTCGTCATCGTTTCGCTTTTTTCATTATACACCACTGCACCTCATTCACCATACTATATGTACACTCACATGGCGCCTATATATGCAATGTACAACAAAGAACCATAACAACGCAAGCTCTATTCTATATATAACCAGGCGCGAGAGTGAATCTTGGTCAGCAATCGGAGAAAAATATACGAACAACACGCCGCTAATTTATTGTAACATCCCTGCGCGTCATCGCGATATACACGATGATGGCGCCTACTCTCTTATTCTTCTTATTCTTCTTATTCTCGTACTAAAATTACACGATACAATAAGGGCTATGTTATATAGTATGTATACGCGCGCAAGCACGTGTATATATATGTATACGTACATATACACGGTAAATCGATGATACGCGAGCTCGTGTTTGGTTAATCGGCGCGCGTACATAGCCTGCAAGCAGATGGGACGTGAAGATGCGCTATACTGGGAGAGAGAGGGAGAGAGGGTGGAGGGAAAAAAATTCGCACCCACGACGTTGTTGGAGGCGGTGGTGGTTATCGGGTTGAGTGAGATCGTTATTAATTTTTGAAGGTGAATTTCGTGAGGAGATGGTCGATGTGTTGTTTTTTCTTTTTGTGCAGAAGCGAAGAAGAGGTATATACGATGGAAGGGTAGAAGGTCCGGTGCAAGGTGTGAAAGGTTGATTCTGAGAGTGAAAGTGGAGAGAATCAATTTTTGCGGTATCAAAAGATCGCTGAGAGCTTGAAGGTTAATAATAAAAAAAAATGTAATGTGGTCGGTGCAGGTTTCTTTAAATTGATAAAATATATACGTTCACAGGTGAAGTAAACTAATTCATATATCTTATAAATATATTTTATTACTATTTTCTTTTAAATAATCTGTATCAATATTCAATAATTCAGTACAATAATTTCACAACTAAATAACCTACACTACACATTCTTTACGAATGCTAAACACCCACCTACACTGTACAACATTCCAACGTACCATACAATCCCTTCGAAAACCTCTCAAGCAACATAACTGCACATGCTTATCCGGAATCTCTAATCACCTCTCTCCTCAATACATCTTCATCACCGAAAAACCTCGTCTATTCCCGTACCACGCAAGCACATAACAAAAGTCAGTCAGACCTCGTAGCCTAGATCTCCATCCGAAAGGATCACCTGTCTGTGCAAAAAAAAAATCCCCCAACCCTAATTGCCATAGCCACGCATCACTAGCCTAATCGCCGATCTCAGCTGATATACACTATACAAGGTTCGTTCGCGTACATACCTGACTCGCCCAGTTTCGCTATATACATATATATGTACGCGGTCGTATAGATTATTATAAGCGGGCTCGTGTGGGGAGAAAGAGAGAGAGAAGAGTGCGTCTACCTGTTCTCGGGTGGCCGCGCGCATCCGAATTCATCTCTCTCCGTAGAATAAGAAGAGAGTGGAGAGAGGAGAGGATACTTTATGTCTAACCCTCCTATATACTATAGTGCTGCTGCAGTCTTTCTCGGTTCTGCGTGCGTGTGCGCTTCTCTTGTGTCTTCTTCTCTGCTCGTCTCTTCTTTCGAGCGTCGCGCTGGTGCCTCCAGGCTTGGGGTCGGCAGTTTTGTTATAGACGCAGTTTTCGCATTGTTTTATTTCAATACTTGCTGAGAGACTCTTTTTTGAGAAAAATTTTCTTTAATCGTTCAAATTATGATATCAATGGTTCAAGCATATAATGTATTTTTGTTTAACGCTTGTTTTTAGTAGCTATTTTAAATATTGTGTTAGAAGTATATTAAAATAAAAGTTTTAAATACAAATGTATAAATATTGTTATTATGAAAGAAAATAGATAAAGAATTCTGAAGAATAATATATGAGCTTTCCCAGAATGATTTCCCTTTTCACTTTTTATCATCGCGCTCATCTTACCTCAAGCATCATATTATTACGCAACCATATGAAAAGTCATTCTTCCCAAAATCCTAAACCTAAAAGGCCCCAAATATTATCATTTACAACACTTTAAGATTTTCTTCGGTGATACGATCTCAAAAATGCAATCGAGATATAAGACCAAACCTACATATGACCGCTACACATGACAAATGTTCAAATACACCATCACTATAATAATATAAATTAATAAATAATTTTATTAATATATAGAACTATATTGCAACCGCATCGTAAAGACAAATAACCCTCCGATTAAATATATAAATTCCACGTTGAAATTCCAGCACGAAAAGTCCTTCCACGCCATTATCCACACTCCCGTGTATATATATATATATATATATATATATATAAGTACCACCGACTGCGAAAAATCTTGCTCCTGACGAGCGAATCCGATTCTGAAGTGCGAATCGAATCGTGCTCGCACACCACGCCATTCGTGTATATATATATATATATATATACACACACATTACACCTCATCCTCTTCGGAACAAAAGAGTATATAACGAACAATCTTTTGCATGCAACGTACGGGGAAGGAAAAAAAATAAGGAGATATATACGTGTTTACCCGGCGAAATCCCATATTCCATTATCTTAATCTGCGTCTAGACGGCAACGAGGGAGAGAGAGAGCGATGACCAGAAAAAGACGCGAGAGTGGCGAAAAAATGCTCCCATTTCTCCGCCACGCTCGCAGTTAGTTTCGCCGTGTCTTTTTCGTATATATATATAGGAGGCGTGTGGATATATGGGTATATAGGTATAGGTTGCAAAGACGACGACGACTCCTTTCTCTTTTTGGCCTTCGGACCAAGAGTGCGAGGGAGTTTACTCTCGTCGTCTGTTGGACTGCGGTTTTTGTGACAACTTATTAGATTTTATCAAGGGTTTTGAAGTGCACAAGGAGTATAAAGAATATCATCTCTCGCGAGAAAGAGACATTACCGTGGTTACGCTACAACGTGAAGTTTGCTGACTTTGTATACGTTGCCGAGTCGTAAAGTTAATTTTTATCAAAGTCATCGTAGATGCACTCTTATCATTCTTCGTCTGTACTTTAATACCTAAACCAAACAAAAATGTATATGTATGCACTTCAAACCATTTATCTTATCCTCTCAACCTATTGTCCAGTTAATCTCGACGTTACATTATAATCCGGATGAAAAGGGGGGCGCGAAATCGGTAAACCGTTCACGGTCGCGCGTTCACCGTGTACAAGACAAATCCTCGAGCGATTTCCGTTTTACCTGAGCAAAAGCCCGAGCGCGGTTCTCGGAGTCTGAGAGCAGACGACCGTTTCTCGGTCCTCTCTTTCTCCTATATATAGCCTATACCGCGATAAACGTCGTTTTTCTGCTCTTGCACCGTCGCTTCTTTCTCTTCTCGCTCCACCTCCCCTAAGTTCCTTCGCGCACTCTTTTACCTGTCCTTCGATTTATTTATTGAAATTCCAGAATTTAATGGGAATTATCGCCCTTTTTATCTGGATTACTGTCTCGTTGGGTGCGACGACGGTTAAGGGCTAATTTATTGTTATTTGAATTGCAAAATGTTCGATAAGAAGATGTACACAATTTCGGAGATATTTTTATTGATAATACTGCAGATGATGTTTTTTTCTCAGAACATTTAATATTGCTTAATTTAATAAAAATTTATTCAACGTCATGCACATAATTACCGCACGTTAATCACATTCAAAATGACTTTTGAAAACCAAAAAATCTCAACCCCTCATAGCAGGTCACTCGCTCACCACAATTTCCATGAAAAACCTGCCCAACCGTTCTAAACATCCGCAACAACAACACCATCAGCACGTACACCAGTGGTCAACCTTCCAACGTCCGCCGTTGTTGTTGTCGTCGTCTTTCGCTCTCGATCCTCATTTTTCACCTGTTTAAGGACTGTTATACGCGGGCTCGCGCAAGTCCCATTGTGCATGAAACGCGACGCGCGCGCTCCCACGTTCCTGTCCCTGCAGCGAATAAACAATCCTCTCTTCCTCTCCTTTCCTCTCTTCTCTTCAGCATCCCTCTCTCTCTCTCTCTCTCTCTCTCTCTCTCTCTTCGCATCGCTTCTTTTCTTCATTTTGCTCCGTCTTACCACCGCGCACAGAACACCGTCCCTCTCTTCCTTCGCTGACGAGCGCGTGTATACTCCCTTCTCTCTATCTCTCTCTCTTTCTCTCCGCTTTGATTTTCTCTCTTTTCAACCTCTCTCGCGCAAGCGGCATTGTAGCTCATTTTCTGTTCGTTCCGAGAGCGCGCGCGTGTCTCTCTCTCTCTCTCTGGGCTTCCTTCCGTACGCGCGAGCCCTGCACCTTGTGCATCGTCCCGGCTTTGCTTCTTTAAACGTGTGTGTAAGCTGTGGATATATATAAGGTTTGCTTTCACTTTTGGAATCGGATAATAGTTGAGATTAGGGGAACGAGAGAGTCGATGAGATTTTTTTAAAATACATATATATAGAGATGACGGGGAAATCGGGGTTTTTGACTTTATCGTATATGTCGATCCGGTTTTTCAGGTATATTATATGTGTATAAAGCGTGCGACATGGCTTTTCAATAAGTGAGGTCTCTGATTTTCAATGCTGTCCGATGGCTTCCTTTAGTATATATATACATAATTTGATAGTGTCCGCATGTAAAAGCAATTTTAAACGAGCTATATCGATTTCACGTTATTTCTTTATGTTATAGCTGTATAGCCAACTGAATTTGATGAAATTGATTCAGTAGCTCTATAATATAATTGATAAAATAAATAAAAGAATTTTAAACATTTCTTTAGAATCTAGGTTATAATAAAAAAGTTTTCGAAACGATGATAATATATATCAAAACATTAATAACAAAGTATAAGCTTATGAAATTCTATTGACAGTACAACATTAAAATCCCTATACGGCCGAACCTCATAAATAACCCCCTCGTTAAAAAACAAAAGCACCCATCTTCAGCGGCATTTTCCAACGTCGAACCAACACCTATATACCATTCCAACGCACCCAATTTTAATAAACCTTGCTACTCTGACGAAGACAAAAAAAAAACAACAATAACCATCTCCTTTCCAACCTCATCATTTTTCCATCACCATATATACCCCATCCTCACATCCTCTTCTCCACCTCGATAAATCACCTGCGCTTCGCTCAGAACTTCCTCCTCCGCACGCAACCCTTCATCTCCTCTCTGTCTCTCATTCCAGATATATACTCTCTCTACAATGCCTGCAGCGCGCGTTATAACCTCCAGAAAAGTAAAGCGTAAACGGGGCTACCTGCAGCACAACACACTGTGCTGTATATATATACGGCCCCGCTTTGAGATCTCGTGTGCTAGCGCGCGCAGCGCTCGCGCGGCGTGTCCCCCTTCTCTTTCTCTCTCTCTCTCTCTCTCTCTCTCTCTTGCTCGCTCGCTATATACGTTCCTTCGAAACAGCGAGACCGAACTGACCAGTCTGCTCTTGAACTACCTCGGCGTCGCGCGCGTTGCCGCCGCGTTGGCGTTTCTTCGTTGTCGTATACCTACTACCGCTGGAGCAGAGAGAAAGAGAGAGACTCGTTTTTCGCGCCGGCATAGTCGCTGCGTCGCTGTGGTCCCCGATCCGTTGCAGTACATATATATATAGTTTGGTAAAGGATTTTTCGGGTCTGTGGGTGAAGAATAGTGTGTGAGTTGAAGTTGTGCGAGGAAGGAGCTGGTGGGTTATATACGAGTGCAGTGTGGGGTGATGCAGTGAAGGAGGGGAGGAGAAGAAGGAGGTAATTAAAGGTAGGATTGTGTGGATTGCAAGTGCAGATCGGTATATATATATATGTACACTTAAGAGATGGTGCTAGGTGCTCTGAGGGAATTTTTTTGGATAAATTGTGTGTGTGTGTGTGCTGTATTATTATATTTTAAAAAATCGTTATTTCGAATGATATTTAACGTTGCTCCGATTTTCTATAATGTACAAGTTGGAGTATCACCTGTTTTTTTACTGCCACATAAGTCATATTGCGTTCTTGTAATACGGTTTCCAAACTGTTATCGTAACGAAACACTTTTTACATCCCCGACAAAGAAGTAGTATCGCACTTAACGGACAAACTGTATATAACACTAAACTGTGCGTCTGGTGCGAAGCGGAAGCACGACGCGTAGAGAGAGATATATATATATATATATACACACACACACATTCACACAG
Organism: Torymus tubicola; assembly: GCA_035583055.1. Taxonomy (NCBI): domain Eukaryota; kingdom Metazoa; phylum Arthropoda; class Insecta; order Hymenoptera; family Torymidae; genus Torymus; species Torymus tubicola. Next base: position 24,226 of record JAWWEQ010027392.1, read on the forward strand.
GCAAAGACACTCGACGCGCGGGCAGACTACATCCACGTGGTGAAACGACGATCGTTCGGATGAGGCGGATTTTTTTTCTTTTTTTTTTATTTCCTCGTGCGAGCGCCTGCAGGAGCAGCACGTGATGTCACAACTGTAAAGTTATACACTACTAAGCGCGCGCACGAGCACGGATACAGTTGGAATGCGGCGGAACACTCGTTAAAATTACCTTTGCTCGCACTCAGCGCGCATCGTGTTATTTGAATATTATCTGTCCGCGTGTTAGAAAATTGTTTATTTAACGGCGTCGTTTGAATAATGACTAATTCGCGCGTGTCTGTTGTTACGCGGAACATCGCGTGTCGTTTTGAAAATTGATTTTTATTTGTTTTAGCGTAGGTTTAAGATTTACTTACAAGGAGAGGCAGGGAGGTGTCCCTCTCCGATCTTCTTGAAACTTTGCACATCAGTAGATTATCGAAAAATA
>JAWWEQ010027403.1:0-111302 GCA_035583055.1 Torymus tubicola
CGTCATAATAATAAGCTTTTTCTTGGCCATTTTTTGACTCATTGTAATGGTCAACTTTAATACCTTTAAAATGGCCATGAACAAACTTGTGTCGATCATCAAAAAAGCCACTCCATTTTTTTACCTATTTAATGTTCGAATAATGTGGAAAAAGCGTTTCACCGGGAGCTAATAATTAGACAAGAAAAGTGCCTATTTTCTAGCCAAGTCTAAAATAAATTGTCAGTTATTGGGTAAAAAATGTTTTGGATTTCCACCAGGGTATATGTGTCTTTATATTGAATTAATAATTAGTTGTAAAAAATGGTAATAGGAATAAAGCTTACCGAATATTTATCAAACTCTTAAAATATACGTACACACACGCGTTCGCGTATACCAATAAAATTTAAAGAGAATTAGACTTTCTGAAACTTTATACGCGTATATTTTAAACTTATATAACGTCTATATAAAACCCTGTGTAAATTTCAAGTCAATAATCTATCGAATTCTACCCAATTTGATTTTCTTAAATTATATCTTCGAAACCAAAATAAGACATCTATGTCAGAAATTGGTTCATACGATTTCAAGGAGTGAATTTGAACAAAAACGAGGAATTTTGATCAATCACTGAATTAAATTTTTTTAAAACCAAACTTTGCTATAGATCGATGCGATATCTGAATGCACACATAATTCGTATCTATATACGTTTTTCAATTTACACTCATATCCAACGCAATCTACGAAAAAGAACATCCGAAAACTAACCATATTTCTCAGAACATTATATACAAACATCCATCGATATACCACGCAGATCGAAAAGTATTTTATCTTTTCCAATAAATCTGAGCACCAAAGTAACTAATCATGTCAATGGCTTAATTCCTCGGCTATATATCCGGCAGAATAAATCACACGGCGTTCCCTTCAACAGTCGAACACTACCACCACCACCACCACTAGCCTCACAGCGATCTCTTTTTTTCCCCCACACACACAGCCACATAATGAAAATCGCATCGACAAGCGTAAATCAACTCATATCGAATGGACGAGATAAGGGTCGCAAAGCTTATACTATTGCGCCAATATATACATACACAACACCGCACTTGCGTTTCACGACTCTACGGAGCGGTGGAATCTCGAGGGCGCATAGAAATATTATTAAATGCTTAATCAAGCAAGACAGTAGCATGCGCGTGCGTGCGTGAGGCACACGTGTGCTCGATTTCTCTGCGATTAGACGCGCGCAAGTTATACTATTTCGCGTTTTTATATACCCTCTCCAACGTTCTAGCTATACCATTTTTACGTATAGTGTGTGTGTATATATATATAAGGCACGTGTGCATAAAGCGACCCGTCTAATGAACGCGCTGCGTGAGAAAGGAGCAGTAATTAATGCGGAATACATAGAGAATTTATCTTATTGCCGCGTCTGAGTGAGGCGGAACTGTTTCTGATGAGCATGTTCTCTTGCGCCAAGGTTCAAGGGAAAAAATTGCTAATAGATTGTTAAAAAAAACTCGATTGATTATTACAATTAGAATCTATTTAATTTTGATGTTTAATGTACGACGGAAAGAAAGGAAAATTCTCATCATGATATAATGTATGTACATAATACTTTTATTAAATAACGAATTTCCATGTCTTTTATTAGGTATAACAGTAAAAATAAGTAAATATAAGTTTAAAATATCAAATTCGCGAAGCATAAAATAAATTCTTTCCGTACTTAAACCGCACACTTTCCACCGCATAATTGGATTCCTCGAAAATCAAATTCAAATATTAACCAAACTACCGCAGTAGAGTATACCGAGCGAGCGAGAGAGAGAGAAATGTGGTAAACGCGTGCAAACCAAACTTCGCGAAAATACTTTCGAGATCAAAAACCCCTCTGCGATGGAAAATTTGCTTATTAAGCCACTTCATTCCTCGAATCGCAACTTCTATATGCATATATATATATACACCTCTGTATACGCGTTGTGCTCTCTATATACAACACGTATATACCATCACACACATACCAAAAAGAGCAAACCACACTGCTACGCTCTCACCGCGCTTGGCGAATATACAGTTACACTCGCCCCTTCGTGAAAGCGCGATAAACTACATTTTCATAGACTCCTCTCTCGCGTATATGTATATATACCTACTATACTCATGAATAATCGCGTCGGCATAAATATCACGCGCTCGCGTATAGCTCTCTCGACTCGATAAATTCGCGATCGTTATTATTAGGAAGTCTCGTGCATGAATGCAGCAGTAGTAGTAGTAGTAGTAGTTTCAAACCCTCACACGCCGTACGGTAAGCGCGAGTGTATATATACGGCACAGCAAAACTAATTGTAATATCGAGAGAGAGAGAGAGAGAGAGAGAGAGAGACGAAGACGGTGCATATTGCAATTGCATATATAAATGAAATGAGCTGACTACCTGCCGCGAGGAGGCAGCAACAGCCAGGTAATGGCTCTTAATGGACTCGCGGAGTTGAGTTTGAAGAAAAAAAGAGAGAGAGACGTTGAGATAGCGCAGTCTCGGTGGTCCATCGAGTTACGCTCTGGTGAAAGCTTGCGCGAGAGTGAGTGCACCACACGAATTGATTTATTCCGGCCACGCGTTTCTTGCTCTGCGCGCGCTAACGTTTTGTTTTCCATTTCGATCGTTGAATGCGCAAGCCCGCACTATACTACTATATACGTTCTTTGTTTTTAGTCTCGCTGTTTTGATGGTTTCTGTTTTGTAATGCGTGATTGATGCATTTTTATGGGATAAGGCTAGGAGTTCTTGAGTGAGATCTTGTGCAAAGCATTATGGTATAGCATGGTATCTTTAGAGTGATTCGAAAGCATCGTTGTACGTAAAAGTGTAAAGTGAAGTGGTAATTGGAAAAAAAAGTTAACTACAAGACATGACATTCTTCTTAATTGTACGAGGTGAAATTGTTAAGTCACTGCGACGCTATGTATGTTTTGTTTATGAAATTCTTAACAGAGGCAACTACACAAAGATTGTCAATAATGTTTCCTTGAATATTTCATGTAATAATTCCAATTCATAGTAATGGATGATAGGATTTTTGTACCTAACAAAAACAAAACTATCCAGACTATACCGTTACGCAGAAAATCACTATAATTTTCAAAATTTCGTCGTAAACGATACAAAAATTCAGACCTCATTGCATGAATTCCCATATACAAAAAAAAGCTCAACAAATCCAAGAGCAGTCCGTCGATAACGCTACATTCTCCTCTATATATACACGCAGTCTTCCTATACGCAACATTCCCGATAAAACCGCACACACCCGTCGAGGATTACGCGCGCGTTATATAGCGCGCTTACGAAGTGGAAAAAAAGCAGCAACCGCGGTGCGACCAACATAGAGTATGTATACCATACGTGTATATGTAGGCTGGTGAGCTTTTCTTGTGTAAGGAATGAAAAAAATGCCGTTATGCAATTTCGAGGTAGTAGTATTACTGCCACTGCTATATGCTCGACTCGGCTTCCCGGATGCCAGGCAGATGAATTTTGCTCGCGACGAAAAAGTTGTATATATAGGTATACGCGCGAATGTGAACCACGTGCGTGCGTGTGTGGTTGCGCGAAGATGAGGTATTCAAACTTTTCATTTGCTGGGTCTTGTGGAAATACATTGTTGCAATACTTATGTGGAAATTCATTTGTATTGAGGATGAATATATAGGGTCAATGTGCGCTGTTTGTTAATGAGAGGATTTATTTCTAATCGATGTGCTCTGAATAGTAATGAGGAAGTAATGCAGCCAAATGTTATAGTCTAAAGCTCAAAAGGAACTTTAAAAATGCAATAAAAAGTATACCAAACTTTTTGTCAAATTTAAAAATTATTTATCGTATAAGTATATGCTAATTTAAGACCGAAAACTTTATTTGAGTTTTATCAGTACAGAGGGATTAATAACTAGACATTATTATTTCCATGTCAGTGGTGAATAGTTGTTCTAAATGAAAGTTTTTTTTTTCAAATAATAAGTCTTATACGTATAAGTATGCAACCTTTGAAGAGTATTCCCTACACTGTTACTATCCCATTAGTAAACTGTTTTATCTTGCATTCTATGCGGAAATCATCTTCACCGGAAGTCCATAACTACATACCTACATTTCACTAGCCGCCGAGTGTACACATGACTTACAATGTATTAGACAACACTCCGAGGCATTATATCTTTAATCTGATCAGTAATACTGAAGTATCATGAAAATCAATTTTTAATTACTATTATGTAGTTGAGTTCTAAATACAACTTGCATATTTTATAACTAAATGTAGTTTTTACACCTTTATAATAAATCTAAAGACAATTTTGCTTATACTAGACAAACCACAAACTTTATATGTTTTAATACTAACTTAAGTATTATAACCTAAACTCTCACACAAAGGTTATCAATTTTATATATTTACATGTTCGCTAACGATCAGTCATATATATAGCTTAGTAGTACATATAAATTCTGCTCGTTCCTAACCACACGAGCGTAAACTCAACGCAGCAAATTCACGACCGCACCGACCGACAAAAGCGTATAAATTTCACCCAAGTGCATTATTAAATCGCGACTCGTATATATTTAAAAAAAAAGCGCGCGCATTCCTGGAACGCAAACTATCCCCCAACAGAGTGACTTTAATCGAAGGTGAAATTAGAATCATGTCGCCTATATATAATAAATATATGCGTGAGGCGCGACGAAAATCATGTTTTTCCCGCCCCCCTTTGGTATAATATCGCGACATGATATTTATCCTCTTATAAAAAGACGTGCCGCCGGCGATTTACAATCTGCGAGCTCATTTTCAATGGCGCCTATATAAGACTTTCGTCACAGCGTATGTACATGCGTGTGAGGATAAGCTTTGATCGCCATAAGTTTTCTTTTACAATGAAATTGACACGCTCGGGATTTGTTGCACGGTGTCATTAGTCGACCCACATTCTGTGTCGATGTATCGACACTATAAAGAAAGATAGTTGACTGTGTTATTATTTATTTTTAAGATGTAACCGCGTGTGAGAATTATAAATGATTTTGGTATTTATGAAATGCTTTTTTCTAAAACATAATTTTTTTAATAGTTCACGAATAAACTATCAAATAAATGTTAAAGTAACGGTATAAATATTATTTTAAAAACTATACGATCAGCTGCTTCTTTAAAAGTACAACGAATTCCAGGAATCAGTTTGAAGCGTTACGATCATTCTCAGAAATTATATTTATTGAGTTCAAGGCCCTGATGACCGAAATAACGTCCAAAAATTTTGGTTATAAAAAGGTCCATGTACACTGAGTCATGCTTAAAGAGGTTATAATGATACAAATCGGTTTAATTTTTTCAAATGAAAGTTGACATTGTTGATTTATCAATTAAAAGTTATGCTTTGACTCATTCACTTTTCAGAATGTTTCGAATTTCTTTGCGACGTGTAATAAAATCAAATGAGAGTTTATGAAACATAAAATATCCCTCAAAATTTTCATTCAAAGCATAAATTATTTTTGGCACTTCTTTGAAAACTTCGAAAGTTATATTTACATCGTACTAATTGATAATGATAAAGGTATATAATAAAAAGAATGGAAATTATAATATAAAGTTCCGTAAGGAATTTTTCAGTTATATTTTACTCATTAACGTTTTTGCGAAGACTGGCCGGAACGTTATAAAAAGTAATGTAAATAATCCAAAGTGTTGGCATTGTTAATTTACAAGCACGTGAATGCACGTGAAGCATGATCAACTTTCGAATATATACTCTGATTGGCTGTCGGTTACAGTGCCAAGGTAATCCAGTTCACGTGTTCTCCACTGCACGTTTCTGACTTATTTGTAGACATTAATATACTGCGTGCGATTAATTAAGATTGAAATTCAAACTTAATCGTTTAAAACCAGTTTCAAAAGTGTTTTAAACCAGATTCAAGACGACCTATTATTTAATCTACACTGCGCTACACTGCCGAATTCTGGGTTCCGATTAAATCATTCATTAAAGAACAATCATTGTACATTAGATACGAAGCACGAGTATAATGACATTTCCTCATTGTGTAATAAAAATGCAGGTCGATAAATAAAAAAGAAAAATTGACGACTAATCGCTCAAAATAATATATATTCAGTAAGCTCAGCTCAAGGAATTCGGAATAATCTTTTGAAAAATGATCGCATCCGGATATCAGACGACCTTAGAACCTAAATACCTGTAATCTCACCTCTAATACTCATAAACATCCATTTACATGCACTTACCTCGCCCGCTACGAATATCATTCCTCATTAAAAAAAAATCATTTCCCTTATAGCATATTACGGATCACTTCATAAGCGACCCACCAATCACATACAAAGACACACGCACACAATGATAAAAGACGACGACGACGACAACGACCATAACCTTCGCGACTTCTTCGTAAGCAGCTTTGGTAGTCAAACCAGGGTATAAATTTATCAACTCTGTATAGCTCTTTTTTTTTCTTTTTTCTTAACCGCCGCTACTTCCAAGACGCGCGCGCGCGTGCACGCACGCAACGGCGACTGTGACCCTATAACCTCCATACGTCCTAAGCGCCCAAGCACCGCCACCGCCGCCACCGTACGTGTAAGCGAATACAAATCGGTCGCTTTGCATATACGCGATGCACCGCGCGACTGGCAAAGCAAAAGTGTGCCGCGCCGACACCTTTCCGATCGTAAAAAAGTAATTTGCTCCTCTTTCTCTCCCGCGCGTATGTGTGTATATATATACGATAATCTCTCTCTTCGGTTGAAAAAAACGTCGTGAGAGAGGACCACGAATGTGTGGAGCAGCTGACGCGATGAGTATATATATGGGCCTGGCGAACCGGTTAGCCAAGTTTGACAATGCTGAGAGGACGATATCGAAAGTATTATATGCGAGTGTTATAGCGAGATGATATACTTAAATATGAGGACAAATTTGGTGGCGGTCAACTAATGATGGTTAAAAGCAAAATTATGTTCCGTTTGTCGAGTATTAGAGAAATAGAGACGGTGTGGGCACGGGTTTTGAGGTATATATATGTATATTCGCGTTTATACGACGCGGCACTTTGGTGGAACGATAGACATTTATGATGATTGGTTGGGGCTACCGTGGTAGGTCGATTTGAATTATTATCTATGAGATGACATTTTTTTTTACCGTACACTTTTCGACATTTTTCGGGTAAGTTCACGGACCTCTTTACAAGCTTTTAGTATATTATAATCTATGGGCGTTGAAAAATTAGTCTGGGAATTTTAAGAGATGTGTGTATGTGTGACAAAAGAATTAATCTGCATATGATTTGGACCTTTTTTTCGTTGAATTTTAAGTCATAAAATTTTACGATATCATTTTTTTCGAAGAATAAAAGATGGATAATAAGAACTTCTAAAAATAACTTTTTAAGTTTATTTAAGTTCTTGTAAAGTTTCAAATGAATTATGGGAAGGCGGCTTTCGTTCTTAACGCACTTACCAGTTTGCTTTAGTGGAAGTTTCAAGATTAGAAACTTTATAGTGCAGTTAATCTAAAATTGTGATTAATAAAAATATAAAACTATCTCGATCGTTATGAAACCATTCTCACAAATAACGAACAATTAATTTTTGTACGGTTATAGTTTTGTCATTCTCGTGTACAAGCCATAAAAAAAAATTATTATGAAAAGCAAATTATTATGTATATAATACATTTAATTCATTACAAAACACGAAACTGAGCGTTAGGAAAGTTTATTTCCAAAGCTAAACTTAAATTTTTATTATCTCGGTGCTTTAAAGACAAGCTACGCTCAATTGACGGTTATTAATTTTCACGTTTGGCGATAATGTTCACAAGATTTGCATCATATGTCGTGCGCGCGTTAACTGACAACCGACGAGAATAAAAACTTTACATGGTTTGCGTAACGTATTTCACCCAACCGCTATCTAATACTCGTTAAACATACACGCACTACACAAAATTCCCTTTCAAATTGTCGATTTGATCATTGACCAAAATTCAAAGTGTAAAAGTCATTAAACATATAATTCACATACATTCCATATATATCCGAAACTTAAGTTGTTCATAAGCAAATTTCATTATACGCATTGGGACACCAATGCACAATGTGATTATTCCTCACAATGATCAGATGAATATGGGCTGTGGCGATCCAGCAGCTACGCCTATATACCTATATACATACAACTCGTTGCAATCAATCGCACTACGTTACGGTACTCGGGAAACCCGGTACCGGGAAAATTTAGATTAGAACAGTATCTCTAATACAGCGCTAACATGATTGATCATCCCGTTTTCCAGACGTGCAGTACATGCATGGTGTGTGCCTGATCGATATATAAAGTAAATAGTGCGTGAGGAAATGGGTTCTATACGGATGATTATTAATTGTGGCGATAAAGAAAAAATCTAACGTTTGTCAGAGAGAAATTCATTAATACGTGTGGGATTAATTTAGAGATATTCACCTTTCAAAGGTGGATTTTACCGATATATGTATATTGATTTAAATTCGTTGAAATGCATGCATTTTATGAATAAATTAGTTAGGTGTATAAGAAGTTAGTTGCATACGTAAATAAATAATAACTTGTAAAGTAAGCGGCCGGTCATGCTCGTTTTATTAACCGTTTCTCTATGACTTTGCTTTATGACCATTTTTTCGTTTTTAATCTTTAGAACGTATGCAAGTCTTATAAAAAAGTATGTATAAAAACACGATGAAAGAGAAGTGATGAAAATAGTAATATTTAACGCTTCAATCAAGTAAAATATCATTATATTAAAGTATTTTAATTATATACGCTTCTACAAACAATGTTTTTATATTAGAAATCAATATATAGCACTCAATTTTATTATGATTTATTAATATCGTTATCCAATAATAGACATTATTTTTTAATAATATTTAAAAATAAATATAAAAAAACTAAACAAATATTAATAAATGGATTGTATTAGAAAACAAACAGAAATCAAGAACGAAGGCCACATTTAAAAGCTTACGCGTGCGCATAAATACGAAATTGCATACTATATACATCAATTGATGAAAAAAAAACATATATATTTAATGTACGCAGCCGTATAACTTTCATCGCGACCAGCACAGCAAGATATATCACAATCTTACCATTAGACCGCAGTTTTACTGACGACGCGAAATTACATATTTCGTTCGCGGCCGTATATAAACATTAATTTTTATCGTCCTCCTTCTACATATATAGATATGAAAATATCGTTTTGTTTTTTTTCTTTGTCCCAGCAAGGACAAAAAATTCGATCTATACACCCTGCTTATAAGTAAGCCAGAAGTGACTATCAACCGTTGTTGCGTACAAGGTGAGGACACGTATAATGACTCTCGTACGACTATATAATTTTCTAATAATGGCATAAACGTCGAGTGCACGCATGCGCCAATGAAAAATATCCTAAATTCCGCTAGTCATCGGTTATCTCGTCGTTATATACCGCGCACAAGGATCCTCTCTAATGCCAAGGAGCTTGCGACAGGCGTGCATGCGCGTGAAGTATAAGTGACCTAATGGAACCTTTCAGTGCATGCAGAGATGCCGCGTGTATAAGGTCCCTTTTACTTTCTTTTTTTTTCTGTAAAATGAGAGAAAAAGAAAGAACGCGTGTATATACGTATATACGCAGGCGAGGTGGATAATTAATTTCATGGTGAAGGTCGGTGAGAAAAAGTGGATGGTTGAAGAGATCCTATAGCGATTGGCGATTTATTGATTGCGCGGAGGGTCAAGTACCTTCTGTTACGCCTTCTTATATGGAAATCGGATGGTTATCTTTAACGCGTGTACAGCAAAATATTTCCGATATTACCGTGGTATATATGATATTACTATGTATAATAAAATAATATATTCATGCGTATATAATGAAATTCAATTTTACATAACAATTAATTTGCAGTCTGAACGTGAAATTATTTAACTGGCAGTATTATAAATTTTCGTTTATATGTATAAATGTATATAAATGAAAAATCCATTCATTAAAATGAAAAAATTTCAGAGATATTTTACGGTGCTATATATGAAAGGTATAATTTTATCCTGAGAAGAAGGAAATTTTTAGAAGATGACCTACTTTTCCAATGACACTGGATAAATATTCTCTACAATTTTCCATGAGATTTTATCACACCTATATCACCTTCATTAAGATAAACGTTTTCTTTTCCACAAAGAACCACCAACCCATAAACATCGAATTCAAAGAAAGGAAGAATCATCGTGGAAACCGACGATTAGCTGAGCGACCGCGATTAAAGCATGAGTATATATATACGTATACGCAGTCCGAGCTGCTCATTAAGTAATCGATCTCGGGAAAGCGGAAGAGCCTCATCGACGCGAGATTTATCAGTCAACTATACACCGCAGGCGACGAGTGCGATTATGCGACTCATCTCTCCGGTACGATCGCGCCTTTGTATATATATGCGCGGCATTATATTCGCGCTTCATGCCTCGCGAAGCACAACGCGAATATTATAGGCGCCTTCCGCGCGTATATATACATATATATATACTTTGCCCTATTACGAGGATGTCGACGACCGATCGATCGCCCTATGATGAAGGCTTTTTTCCTTATAAGAAGCGTGCAGATGTCGGACGCTTTGTGTATTAAATGGGCGAGGGAAATGTTTGTTGCCAAGTGGTTCATAAAGACCGGCATTGATGGATATATGTCGTAAGGATTCGAGAAGTAGGACGAAACGATGGTCGTTTTTTTTTTGTTGTACAAGAAATGGGTAAAGTGGTTCGAAGAAAATACATATTTCAAGAGAAGCTGTTAAGTTTAAAAACGATTTTTTTAAGGTAAGATTGTAGAATGTTATTTAATTGATAAATGATTTTATTGATAATTCCGGCATGTACGAATTTTTGTTTTATTGGTCGTGTGAACAATATTTGTAAACAATTTCTTAAGTAAGTCAAGATCGATATTCTCGTAACATTTCCATTTTTATGATGTTCCGTTTTCACTGCAATAATTCTACAAAATTGTACGGACAAATTAGAAAAATAGAAAAAAATCAGGTCAACAATTATACTATGTTTTTACATGTACATTTCTTGTAAACATAAAAATATAAGCATATTTTATTGAAAATTGAGTAATTTGTTGTTGTTTACATTGCCGATGGATTTTCAAAGTATTTTTTTAATACATTGTGTTGTAAGAAGCTATATCGTATTAATTCTGGGTTAGAAAATAGACGTGTATTCATTAATAACAGACTAAAGTTATGGTGTGATAAAATCTATTACATATACATAAAGAAAGTTGTTGCAAAGGAAATTGTGAAAATTGAAAAAATATATATTCAAAGGCTTATGTCAGAGCTTCTTCTAGAAATTACATAAACAACGAATTTTGCGAAAACTAAACTTATGAAATTCTTAAGAAAATTCGATAGATAATAAATTATTACTCGATTCAACTGCTTGAATATGAAATTCAAATATTACTAAAAAACTTTGAAACTTTATAGAAAGTCGTTAAGTATTTATTATTTATTCATAAAAACAGTTTTAGTATACTGAAAGAATATGATGAAATTTTTCAATATATGTTCATACATATATATACAATATATTATAAAACATTTTGTTAAAAAATTTAACACTATAACAATTTTGAAATTTATAATTTAGAGATGTAAGGAAAATAAAATGTCTTAAAAAATCTGTACGATATTCAAGTACATTTTGTTATTTGGATCAAGTTAGTCACGCATATAAAGAATACAGAAATCATCTTTTAACCCGAGAAATCGCCAAAATACTCAGAAACATCGACAAATTGATGTTAATCATTAACGAGAAATCGCGCTCCAGCCGAAAACAAAAAAAAAATAAAACGCCTTTACTTGCACGAAAATATTGCTGAACCGTAGCCTCCCAATATTATCAATTAAAAGCGATGACGTACTTACGAGTCGAAAGCACTTCGCCAAAGCAACCATAATGCTCCACCATAACATAACGTATCCCACCAATTAACCATACCCGCGCGCATGCGCATATCAACTTAACAAAATTCGCCGAAGAAAGATCGCAATACAAGATCGCCCTCACACTGTCTCTCTCACATTAGTATACCTAAATCGTATAATAATGATTACTGCAATCTGGCATCGCTCAGTTTCGATCTATAAGCCGCTTTCATCCACGCCCGCTTGGTATATAAGAAAGTGACGTACGGCAGCAGAGAAATAAGGTGTGTATATATATATCGATCCTTCGTCTCGTCTTCGTTTTTTGGGATCGCGAACACGCGTGCAGTTGTACAACGATATTGGAAAGGGTGCCTGCGACGAGCTGTCTGGCGTGTATATATATATAGTTTCACTTTTCGAATATCTCGGGTGAGAGCAGACACGCGCGTGTACACGCGGTTGCTGCGAGCATGCACTTACACGATGTGAAAAGAAAAAAAAACAGAAGAACAGGAGAGTTGCAGGGAAGAGAATTCTTCAACTGGATTTCGGTGTTCTTGGTAGTTTCAACTTGGTCACGGGGTTCCGTGTAGTTCTCTATATGGAGTAGTATTATAGGTGCTGAATAGATGGTAAAGTGATATATACGCATGCACAGTTCAACGATCGCACGAAATCTATTTAAATGGAAGTACATGGCTGTGATCGGTAACATTATAATACGAATGTTATATATATAAATTTTTACTACGAACCAGAATTAAAGATTATTAACAGGCATTTTCCATTGCCAAAGTAAAATAAAATTTTGTGTAAGTCTAAGACATGTATATGGTAATTTATGTGATAAAACGATTAAAGTCCGGGATTTAAGTAAAAAAAAAACTATTGATTACGTTATAAAACAAAAGATATATTGACATGTATTCGTACATACATCCATAGGTAATAATTAGTCTTTTTTATAGTTGTCATCTTGGTAACAGTAATGAGGCAGAAAGAAACTAGTAGCAGCACGACAACAATAAAGGACACTGTCACATGCAGAACATGCAACATTATTATTCAAGGATAAATTGATCATTTCGCATGATTGTTGAGATCTGAAAATTTTACATTCGACAGATATATAACAAGAAAGGAAATAGGCGCACACCGCGTTCAGTCTTGCAGAACACTTATTAATTCAAAAAAATTAATTTTTTTTCTCCCGGCCAAAGCCCATAAATTCAGCCATTCAATTTTTCCGATTTCCCGATCTATATATACATACGACTATCCTTCGTTCTGCGTATATATTTACACGACTGGCGATTTATCGGCCCAGTATGTTATATATAGTCAAAGCTACACCAACCGCACAGCAGCAACACTATTTCGACATGCTACTTCACAGCTTATATAACAATAAAGCATTCTTTCAAAACCAAATCACGCTGCTGCTGCCGCTGCAGCGCACAGAGAAAGATCCAATATATACCCAATCGTCGTCTCTTCTCGCGTATACTGCTGCACCATACACACGCCATCCATTCTTATCGCCACACCGTGCTCGCGAACCTTTCACCGAAGGTCTCTCTCTCTCTCTCTCCCTGTGCAAAAGTTCGTTTAGAAAGGCACCGCGGCGGTGCGGTGGGTTTGCGTTCTTCTTTTTTTTTTGCACTCTCGTCTTCTTTTTCATCCTCAACAGCGGCGGCAGCGTCATTGTTGCGCGCGAAGGGGTCCGACGCCGCCGCTACGAGAGAGAGACAATGCAGGCTCTTCTAAACGTCGCGACGCTATTATTCAAAGCCCGCGGGGAATTTTACAGCCGCCGCCGTCGTCGTAGTCGTTGTCTCACGACGTGCGAAAGAGATGAAGAGCGCCTGCGCGCGAGTGTATACGTATATATATATAGAAGGCTGCTCCTGACACAACAATATCGTTGGAGGTGCGTAAGCGCCATGTGAGATGAGACTTTGGAAAGCCTGTGCGGTAGACGAATCGATCGGTGCGTGTGCGCTGTTACGAGACCTGGGCGAGCCGCGGGATCTCATAGCAAGAGAGAGATGAGTAAATTAGGCTGTCGGTGCGCGTAGCGGTGGTGTATGTGGCGTGAGAGGCGTTGTGAGGTAATCTGGAGATTGATGAGTCGCGGTGAACGTTATAGTTGGGAGGTTTAATTTGCGTATAGAAAGGGGATTGTCATGTGAAGCGCAGAGACTACCGGATTTGCTTGGGGATAAAGGTTGAGGAAAGTAAGCAGCTACTCAATGTATATATAGGTATATTTTCATCGTATGCGTAAGGAATGGAGGAATTTTGCATTTCCGTGGTTGTGGATTGATGATCGTGAGAATTTTTAGCGTAATGTTGATCATAATTGTAATTTTATTTTATTTGATAGTTTAAAATATCTATTCTGTTTACAGCGATATAATCGGATTCTTATAATAATCCTGATTTTTATACAACAAGGAAATGCATGATGTTGATACGAGATCGATTATATATTAGTCTATAATTAATTGGCTTTATTTATAAATCTATTGATATTCTGAAAATATTGACAATAAAATATGAAATTTCTGCATTAAATTTGAAAATTATCTTTTATCTGTACCACTTTACTTTGGATGATATATATTCATACTGAAAGGAATATGAATAGCATTTTCTTCTGAATCAATACTTATTTCAAGATTACAGTCTGCATCGATCGAAAATATTATTTTAATAATGCTTGTAATACATTACACTTTAGATTTCTCTTCATCTATACAGAACGTTTTTGGAACGAAAAATATGAGACTTCCCAGTAAGAACGGGAAGACTAATTTCAATCATTATAAGTATAAGAGATCGAGCGCTAGAGAGCGTGGGATTTGAACGTAACTTATAAAGCAATAATCATTGTACAGGTGGCGTTTACGGTTTAACGCGATAACAGTAATAAGTCACATCTTACTTGGCCTGGCCTTAATCCTATACGTAGATTGATACGTTTGATTTCCAGTGAAGTACCTTCGTCTATATAGTACGTTTGTTTTATACGATAATTGTAATGTGATAAACATGAAATTGTACTTGTTTTATTTATAAAAATTTGTAGTAAAAATTACTATTTTATCGCAGTTACAAAATAATAGGAAATGTCACTGTAAATTGTAGTAATACTCATAAAACTATGAGTCTATCTCACAGTTATTACAGTAAATCGTAATTTTTAATACAAAATAATTTTTATTGGTCTGCAACTTATTGGTACTATATTCATAGTATAAAATCTCACCAAGTATTTTATCAAAACAAAACAGTGTAAGATTACTACTGTCAATTGCCAGCTACCAAAGTAAAAGGACAACCGTAATGAACAGATTTTTCCAGCAACAATCTTAGCTATAAATAGTATTCGAGAACGATATCAGATAGACATGTACAAAAGGAACCCCATAAATCATAAAAGGCAAATCATGCAGTGTCTCGCCTCCCCCGAGCATTACATATACTTCATTTTACCGTCGATTGACTTCCCGTACTATTTAATCCTCATCTCAGCTACCTATCTATTCGTTCAGCTTCGATCGTCATTGATAAGAAATCGAAATAATAATAAAAAAAACGAACGATAAACGTCGAAGCCAAAGGCAGCCCACGATATCAGAGTATATTTCTGCAGTGTGATCGGCGCACAGTAGGCGATGTAATAGGGCTTAAGCAGTAGGTGGTCCAATTCAATTAAATCTTAATAATATACATCACCGACCAACAACAAAAAAAGTCGAAGGGATTTTTTCTCATCTCGAGATGTTTATATATATATACACTCATACGTGAATTTAACGATGTATTGCGCTGAAGAGACGACGACGAGTATATATAAGGTTGCGAAAGGGTCGCTCTTTGTGATTGTTCGTTATATATTGCGCGGCATATAGGCAAGAGCAACTTAATGAGATGCGAATTCACTTTTTTTTCGGGTTGGTATATATATATATATATACATAGCTTACGAAAAAGCAGCGATGTACCGAGATTCTAATCACGAGAGGTATACTCTCGCGGTCTCGTTCACTCTTTCTATATATACATGCGAGAGCAGCAGCGAACGCGCGATGTTTTTGTTCCTATGGTTAATTAGATTGACCGAATAATGAAAGCGAGGTGACGCTTTCGCTTGCATTATATACATATTATATTATGAAAGGGGATTTTTTTGAAAACACCAAGTGTATAGAGTAGAAGCTGTGGTTTGAAGTAGGCTAGAAATATCCTGAGAAATTATACGATTAATAAAAATATAATCGAATTATTATAATAGATGTATAATATAGCATATGAAATATGCTTACAAAGTTGGCAGATCATCAAATATTATTAAATCAAGAAAATGACTCGAGGCGAAACTAATGTATTATTAGCGTAGCATTTTATCGGGAACCCCCCTTTTTTACAGTATATAGCATGGAAAATTATATTCAAACATTACTCACACGCCATCCGTCAAGCTTCTTCCCTCACGCTCTCTCTGTTATCAAACAATTTCGCAAACAGCCGCGTATACAGTATATATGCATGCACACCTTAACGACCGTAAAATTCAATTAGCTCGTGTACATATCGAAAAATCACCTCTCCATACACCGACTTTGAAGCCATATCAACGCTTCTTATTTCCAACGCAATCCTCGGCATATCAACTTCATTATAATACCCCGTTGTTTCCATGCTCCTAATTCTTTTCACCATCGCGCGCGCGCATCGGGAATACGTAATGGACGCGCCGCGCTCATATATGCAAAGCAACAACAATAATGTGGGCCGTCCCTCCCTTATGGAAGCAGTTTAACGACCCGATATGGTGTATACGGTTGCATAATTCGCGAGGCAGATAATATATACGCGCGCGCCTAACGACGCGCGAATTTTTCTTCGCGCTTCGCGAATTTTCTTAGCCTTCAAGCGTAACGCCGCATCGTGCGGCTATATGAGCAAAAGCGACTCGCGATTTCTTCCTTCGCTTTCGTTCGCAGCTCTCTCGCGTCGTGTGTGTGTATGTATGTATATGCGTTGATATAGAGTTTCGCAAGTCCAATACGCGCGACTAGCCAATTTCCCCATTATCGTTTTCATTTCTCGCGGATGTGTAATAATGCGAGAGTCGCGCACGCAGAGAGGGGAAAAAAAGTTGCGGAGATGTTATTAGCGATTGCCCATATACAACAGAGTTTAATCGAGTGGAGTTGTATATATGTGTATGAGTAGGTCGTTGACATACGTATGTGTGTATATATATATATATATATATATATATATTGTAAATGCGTAGTGCGTTATTCTTCAAGCAGGTGAGTTTCGTTGTAGTGGAATTGCACGTTTTCATCGATTCGATTTGTATAGAGTCTATTGTGACATAGATTTCTTGATTAATTTTTAGGCAATAAAGACGTTTCGTTTGTTATTTATTCGTATAATAATTATGTCTCAGAAATAATAAGAGAAATATTATGTAAGCTTCGGGTTTCCGATAGTCGAATAACCGTTGAGTAATTATATCTATGTATATTCAATCGTTTTGATAAATTGCAGGAAACGTAAGCAATTTTAAAAGTCATTTGAACTCGGATATAGCAAAACGATTCTGTTACTACATTGGCGAATTTCATTAGTGAATTACAATAATTCGAAAACGATTGCATATTTGTCAATAAATTCTTCGATAATATAGACCTAAACAAGTGAAGGGTGTCCTTTTACGAATTAAATTTAGTTTAATCGCTCACATATAATTTTTCACATAATTTCTTTTTATATAGACACTTAATCTTTATAATACATCATAACCGCGCGCGAGCGCGAGCGGGACTCTAATGAAAACTTTACGATCCCTTCATGCTCTTATTATACAATCGTAAAGCAAAGTCTCATTTACCAAATAACACACCGCATCGTTGTAGGTCAGCTAAAATGAAGAGCAAACAAAATCACACGCGGGGCATTACTTTCTCGTTTTCTCCTCTATATACACCTAAAATTACCACCGCTGCAAACGCGCAATCGTTTACCTAGTCTTTCATTAAAGCTCTCCTCTCTCTCTCTCTCTCTCTTGGTTTCAAACATCATTGATCTAGTTCTTTAATTAATCCAATAAAAACACCCGATCGGTATCAAATCGCTGGTAAAAGGATTTAAAGATAAAAAAACAGAGTAGCGAATGTTGCGCGGCGGCGCTCGTTCCTCGTAAAACTTGATTTCATTACTTATCATATCCAATTATAAAATTGGAAGTCCAATACTCCTGCGCGACGCGCGACACACTTGCTAATGTACGAGCGCATATAATATTCGCCTTTTAATAGCGACATAAAGACCTGCTCTCCTTTCCTATATATATACCTATATATATACGCGTATAATGCGTGCGAAAAAAACGCTTAAATATTTGTAATTTGCAGCTCAATAAAACCAGTCGACATCGCGTCATATATATATATATATATAAAAGTCGCCTATATCTTGTCTTTACGCTCAGGCTTTCAGATCGAAAGGCGTGCCACATATATTACATTGTGTGTCGCCGCCGCTGCGTGCTCGATTTTTCGTCCCCTTACTTGAAAATCTTTACATCTCCATTGCTACGAGCGATATAGGGAATATGTACGGTATTTGAAATTTTTGCGAAACTCATGCGTGCTCTTGTCATCGTCGTCTGGTGGTTGGATTGGGCAAACATGGTGCACCACAGACTTGCCATGTGTATATGCGCACACGTGGGTTACACGTATAGTCAAGGCGCTATTGTTCTTCGCGTCGATCGGATCAATGAATGCAGACCAGTATACCACTTGACGGGAGGTGAGATAGACGTAGGTCGGGTGAATGGATTGCCGAAGGAGCTGTATAATAAGATGCAGAAATTTTCATTTTTTTCTAGTAATCCCGATCGATTCAAAGGGATCTATATATATATCGAAACATCAATACGTATTAACGTTGATTTACATATATGTTGTATATACTATCGATGCGTATTGACGAAAGTAAATGTATATTTACACTACGGCGTGCGTGAGTGATGTAAGAAGATATAGTAACAATTGAAAAGTTTTTATTTTACTTTGTTTTTTGCAATAATACGTTTAACATTAGTAAAGTTTAAATTTAAAGACCGTCAAAGTGATTTCAGAAATTTATTTTATGGATATATAAACAGACTACTTTGAAAATGGACACATTTTTCATATACTATTATCAAAGCATTTCTAAGCGCATTTAAGATTCGAAAGTGTTTCCACAAACTTCTCTCGGTTATACTGTGAACGGCAATTTTCACAAGATAAACCGCATATATCGAACTATCACTTAGCAGTTTTTGAACCGAGTATGTCAAGTTAATTTAATTTATGCAGCATTGCAAAAATACTTTCTTTATACCTGTCAATTTACCTTGCACATATCCCAATCAACCGTTTATCTCGGTTATTTCGCGAAAAGCATAAAACTAGCCATTGATTCAACATTTTCAAATAAAATTGTGTGGCCCAAAGTGGTGGCCGGCCAACCTTCACATTTTTGGATAATAATTTTTTAGCTCCGAGGCATTCTCAGCTGAAAACGTTGGGAATACATATAGATATAATTCTATCTACCTCTGTGTCTACTATTTCATTACAATTCACTTACGCTGCCGTTCAACAAGATTTCTCAAAAGTTAATTATAATCCTATAACCTACAATATACAGTAATAATGGTAAACTTAATGGTAAATATTATACGAGTAATAAAAAAAACAATGTCATGCCGTAAAAAAAAATAAACTCTCTTTCTCAACTCCCGCTATTAACCAACGACGACGGTAGCAACGAGCGATTGAGCCCCGCATTGGCAATTAAAAAAAGTTCAATATATCGCTATAAATATTCACTTGTCTCGCATACTTCTTTTCGATTGTACTGCGTATAAGGCGACTACGATCGAAACACCCTCCCCGAAGCATGAACGCATACATGTATATGCAGGTTTCTTGCGACAGGACGCCAATAATAATCCGCTCTCCCATGCGCGCACGAGACCAAGTATATATATACCATTATAATCATAAATTATTGACATACACATACATAGGCACACGAGTTTTCCGTAGGAGAAAATCGCGGCCGAGACCCAGAGCTCTCTCTCTCTCTCTCTCTCTCTCTCTCTCTCTCTCTCTCTCTCTCTCTCTCTTCTCGTTTCAGACTTCGAAGCCGACAATTTTACGCCGTGGCGGCTCTAGCTCTCCTTGGCAACCGTATTATACGCGCACGTGTTTGCCCGCTTTTACAGCTCCTCTCGCTTATAGAGGTATATAGTAGTGCAATTGCGAGTTCACTATATATAGCGAGAGCAGCTACAGCCGCCACACCGCGTAACTTGGATAATAACGTATTAGAGTGACTACTACGCGTGAGGAACGACGACGGTGACGCTCTGATGCGAAGCAACTTGAATGCGTCAACTCTTAGGTTTATGAAGTGAAGGTATATAAACAGGAGAGAAAATGTTGTTTGTTTTGGTAGAGGAAAAAACTGTACTTTGCTTGTGTGTATATATATATACTTGATCTACGTAGTAGATCTAGTGGCTTGCGTAAAACGAGAGGAGAAGAAAAAAAAATATGCGGTAACCTGCTTGAAGTTGTCGTGAATGGGTGGTGAGATGGTTGTTGCCTCACATTCGGATGCGTTTATATAAGCTCGAGGGGACAGATCATTGATCTTTATACGGAAAAATGTGAATGTGCCCTTATATAATGAGGATACACTTTGGAAAGTATACTTTTTTTGGTTAATTTATATGCTATATCGGAAGATGAGGAAGTAAATCGTGGATTTTTCGTTGCCGGAATTTGTGTTGGACGTCTAAAGCTTTCCTTATTACCGTGTATATTGGATAAGCTAATTTTTCGTCACGGGCACTTAATATTTTCAACGTAATCGAGTGGTTCGTCCTCTTGCATTCGTTATACTGATAAGGGAATAAATAAGAAATTTCGATGTTGTGAATAACCAACTGAATTGCAACGTATCCAAATTACAATGAATGGAAAACCATAGTTAGTGCAAATGCAGTTGTTTTTTCTAATATTTAACTTACCTTAAACCAATTTAATTATACCTTATAGTGTACAATATGTTCGAGTGGGTAGGCGACTTACCTGTAACAAAAAGAAAAAGGTAATCATTAATAAAAATGGACACATAATAATGAAATATAATAAACGTTTTGAAATATTTTAATAGCATCACGTACGTAGGATTTTCAAGCACAATTAAATTTATTATGACAATTAGGTATACGAATTAATCGCTGCATTTAATTAAAATAATAAATTTCAAGTTGATACATATAATCAAAACTATTTCTATTTGTCAGATATTAATTGCTCGAACTTGTTTTTATATAAAGCACAGCAGCAACAAACTCAATCAAGACAAGTATTTTAATGAAGATCATCATAAAAAAGTCAAACGTGGACATAAGTTTCGCTACTATATAATTAAAACTAAATTTTTGAAACTACGCATATTTTCAAATTTTCTTACCCAGAACTACTCGCCCCAAAAAAAAAAAAATCCTCGGAGAGTAATTACAGAAAAACCTTGCGCATCCACTCTCATCTTTGACTCGTAACACGTCTCTCCGCACGTCCAAATCAAATTACTCGACTCTCACACTATACCCTCGCCTCTCTCTCTCACTCTCTTTCAATTTTTTTTTCTTTCGCGAAGGGTATAAGGAACCCCGGCGTCGCCATCAGATAATTAAAAGCCAACCGCGTCCTCTACTCTAATCGAGCGCACACGTATCCTCCTCAAAAATGTCACCCCTATATATATAACACTCGCATCGCATCGACGGGAAGTCGCAGAAGTAGCAGCATAGGATGACGCGTATATGGATACAAAAAAAAAAAAAATATCTCGCTGCTACTCCGGTTTTTAACGAGCTCACGCGCGGGGTGGTCGTGCTAGAGACCAGATCTCCTTTCCACGCGACCGACACGCGGCTCGCGCGCGCGCGCGAGTTGGAGAACTTGACGGGCGAGTCTATTGACTTCGTAACAACGAGATAATCGCGCGCCACTGTAACCAGGAGAGAAGGAAGGAAATAAAAAACAACGTACCACCGGAGGTAAACATAGGAGAGAAAGAGAGGGAGAGAGGGAGGTACAGTACAATGATGGTGATGATGATGCCAACGCGATGCTATGCGCTATATATACGTATATAGTTCGCGATCTTTCATGGATTACAGTGTGGTACATAGCAGCAACGACGGCGACGACGGCCTTGGTATAGGGAATTCCACTTTAAGTGTGGATAAAGTCTCGGGGCGAATTATACCTATATACGCGAGAGAGAGAGAGAGATGAGTGAGCTTCTGGTTACAAGTGGACTTGGTACTAGCGTAAGGATGTGCGCGCAACAGTGATATAATGCGGAAGACGAGAATTGTACGGTTGGACAAAGGTTCGTTGAGATGTTAGGTTTTTAGTGGCGAACGTGAACTGGCTGGGAATTGAAGTAGAGTAGGGTATGGTAAATGTTGTTGTTTAAATTTTTCAGTTCTTTAAATAACTTTTAGTTAATGAAAAAATGTGTACGGTAGCCTGATGAATTATTCAGTTGAAATTTCAATTTCTTTCAAGGACGAATATATATGTTGTGGGTTGTTGACAATGTAGGAATTACCAGCATTGATTCTAAATGTTATACATTGAATCCGAATTAAATGATTAAATATATAAGGACATGTTTTTGTAATGCTATAGGAATTTTAATTTTGGCTTCAAAGAAATTAAAAGAATGTCAAGTTAATTTAAGAGGTACTACTGTTCTCGCAGTTAATAAAGCTTGTTCGTTTAAAAGATGAAAGTATATTAAGAATAAGAAAAAAATATCAATTTGAGTCGGAATGTTTGGGCCCTCTACAAAGTTTAATTTTTTCTTTTTATTTTTACGACGCTACATAATATATACGCAGTCTGGTACTGAGTAAAAAATTGAATAATTTCACTCATTAACTTATTTCCACGCAGGAAACCCGATTAATTTTGACGGGACAATTTTAACTTGGAGAATTTTGCAGCGTTTAAAGAGAAAAGAAAAAACAAAATTTCAATTTCTCTGGTCATGAGCACATCAACGTCATCTGTGTGAAACTCGTTTACAAATCGTAAAGTATACGTATATACATATAGCAACAGCATACTCACCCATGATTAATTAAAGTCCCGCGCATTTATATATGTACACATGTATTTTACATATACGTATATAATATATATATATATATATATATAAAGCAATCAGGAAATTGTATGAGAACCACTGTACGGGAAAATAACAAAAAGCGCTGCGAGCGCGTATTTCACGTGAAAAGCTACACGCGTATACATACATACATACACGCTTTCATATTTCTGACTGCACCTGCGTAGTATAAATTACTAATAAATCGTCTATGCACCGATCTCACAGTCATACTCGCGTGTACCGAAGAACAATATATCAACTTGGCGAGCATCGGACGAGAAATGCCACTTTGCGTATACTTTGAGTGTCATTTACGTACTTTCCTCGCACCATACGTACTAAAGTAACAAAAAAAAAAACAACAAGACTCCTAAGAGTGCTATAATTTATCGTAGGCGCCCGTCGTAGGTATATGCGCTTATTTCCGATCCTAAATTTATGTCGACGTCGTCGGGTGGTGAGCTTTCAATGATTTCTCGTGATCTCTCTCTCTCTCTCTGTACTAAACGTTCTATACGAGATTACTCTTTACGTTATCGGTTTGATTTAAAGGGCAAGCGCTGAACCGAAGATTATAATATACGAGCATGTTGTAGGTATATGACGATGTCGAAAAAGTTGTGTACATCTCTTTCCAAACGCTGTGGGAAAATGCAACGCGTCTGGATATGAAGTTATTTCTATAATACTTAGGATATAATTTTACGCTTTTAGCGTGTGCGGTGAGGTTCTCTGTCAAAGCATGGTAAAAGTGAAATTCGCAAATTCATATTAAGATCTTATCTTTCATAGAGGATTTTTCTAGTTATTTATGACCGAAGTTAATCGAGATTTTATATATATACATTAAGTAAAATACCTTTAATGGGTAATTTGATTAAATTTTTGTGTAAAATGTGACATATATGTATGAGTTAATGCATACTTGCGCTACGCATATAAAAGTTATAGTTGATTAAATTAAGACACTATGCGTGATATTTTTATAATATATGCCTGAAAGTTATAAGTTTGTTTTAAATATGAAAAAGAAATCAATAAATTATATTGGCTTGACGGCTGCATATACAAGCTTGTAACATTATTTATAATAACGTTCAACTTCATTATCAAAATTTGAAGCATGAATACTTAATTTTCTCTTGATTTCACCGCAATTTTATAGCGCAAATGACCCAAAAACATCAGATGAGTCCGACTAATTTCTCAAGCGCGCATAACAACTAAATTATAAGCATAATTAACACTGGAATTGCAAATATTTTTAGCCTCATTGGAAAGAACCCCATGTAATTACGAATCAACCCAAAAGAGCGACCGCAAAAACATCGAAACATTTTCAAGTATATTATATCGATAAACGAAAATACGTATTATACATGTTTATACGCGTGTGGTTTACTGCAACCTCATGCTCAAATGATCCGCTAACTTTTCACACGCAAGTACTCATTTGTCGCACATTATACGTTGCACGCGTTTAAAACCACGCGCGGATCGAATCAGCCGAGGATTCGGATCTGAGAACGTATACAACTTGCGTACAAGTATGCGTAAGTAGGTACAAAACCAATCAAAAGTCTAACAACTGAGTTTAAAGATTGAACATGATTTAACGCGAGGTAAGTAATAAACTGTAACGAAACGTATTATAAATAAAGATGTATCAACTTTTCGATACGACAGTTTATTAATTTTACATTTTTGTAAATTTAGATAATAGCTTATCATTTTTCTTGAATAATAAAGGAGAAAATTGACTTAATAAGAGTATTTGACGTGAACTTGATGGGATATTTGAAATTTTACTTTAAATGACATCGAATTGACTTTAACATAGTAATAACAATTCATGTTACGTTTAACTAACGCACTTAACTATCTAATGCAAAGTAAATTTCACATTTAACTCTAAGGAAAATGGAAAGTTTGTGAGAATTTATGTCGCCCGAGGGTTGAAACTTCACGAAAGATCAAGATTTCATAGAACTTATACACTGCCGAGGAAGGATACACTTACCTCGGCAGATTATTAAAATCTCATTTATACTAAAAGCTAATTCTCTTCTTTTATATGTACATTCTATAGAACCATGAAAACATTAGTAACACTCTATAAAAATGATTATCCCAATATTGATATAATAGAAATCACACAAACTTCGATCTATTCGAAAATCACGCGCGTCCTCGTCTACCCTTTATCCAATATACTTCAAAAAGTCGCAAAGTCACGTCATGGTAAAATACTTTTAGTCGACAATATATACACATGTGTATAAGTACGCGCACACGGCGAAGAAAGTAAAACAAAACGAAAAGTTGACCGGCGGTGCTGCGCGCCTGTGCTACTTTCGTATATACGGCGAAATATATACACACACACACCACACGTTATGCGACTCTCATGCTCACGCGTATATATAAGATATTCACGTTTCTACAAATAAACTAATACCTCGATCGCGTTTAGAACGCGCGCGCCCGCGTATTATATGGACGCAGAGAAAGAGAAAGACTGATGAAGCGTTTTTGATAATGCGCGCGCGCGCTGGTGTATGTATATAAATGCCTTTTAGGCTTTTATAAATCGATCTTCCGGTATATTTCGGTAGTCGCGCAACGCGCCTCGGTCCGAATGTATAATCTCTGCGTGTTGCTGCGCGCGCCAGTTGTGCGCGCTCACTCTTCTTGATGCTTTGAAAACTGGGCCGCTCTTGTTAGGGAGGTTTCTCTTCTCCTTTGCTTGTATAATTTCGATCGTTTTTTTTTAATCTTTCTTTGGTCGGAGAAAGACGACCAAGACAGAGACGAAAACCCGTCGAAAGTATTATGCGGTTGGGTATATATATTAAATTGCTGCGAGTATATAGATTATTCAATAAAACTTTCAAACGGGGATACTTTTTATTTAAAGATACATGTGTATATATACGTCGAGTTATGTATATTAAGTTATTTTAGTAATGATTATTGATAACATTTTGTTTTAAGTATATAGTGATATGTATGTAAAACTCGTTGCAATTAAAGTGAGTGTAACATGTTTCGAGTGATCAGGAAAAATATATAGTTGGCCCCCGATAATTATGACAAGATTTTGATTTCGATTAAAACCAGTTTCAGTCATTATACATGCATCGATAAATCAAACTAGAAACTATTATTCGGTATGAAGAAAAATTGTAAAGCCTAAAAATGTGATGAATTGATTTAAAAATGTCCCATAAAGTCGTTCAGATTGTAATCTTGTGATAAGTCTTTGAATACATTATTATACCGAATTATCTCGTGATGTAAAAATTACTCTTTAAAAGCACTGGGCATAATTAAATTGATAGCGGGACTTTTCTTTTAAGGATCATGTATTACTTTCGATGATCATGCATATCGATAATAACTTATTCCTTCGTTATTGATCGTGATCCTTATACTTAGACAGGAAATCGTAACAAAGAAAATCTTCTGTTTATTAACGAATAAATGTTTAGGATTTTTTTATGAATTATATCTTCATCGCCTATCAAAAATACATTAGAATAGAATATTTCGAGATGCTACCATATCAGAATTTTCCACTGACAAATAACAAATTTTCACTACGCTGCTTATATTTCTAAAATTCTAATTATGGAACTTTGTACTGAATTAAACACACAATAATGGTATTTTAAATCATACTTATCAGCGAAAATATGTGCACTACGTTATCTTTATTAAGATTTGCAACTTTGACGTATGTGTGCATCTATAGTGCGTATTAACATCGTGCTATCAGTTTGAGGTAGATTTGACTGTGGAAACTACGAGAAAAGTAATTTTCTTTTGCAGATTCTTTTACAAAGCAACATTTACTTTTATATTTATAGCAACAAACAATAGTTACTTTTCGGCATCGGTCAACCTTTTTGACGTAAGGTATCGATGTACCAATTCAAAATGATAAACCCATTCTTTTCTCATTCTATATCAACCACCTATGCACCTATACATAGTATATACCACCCAGAAAATTATCGCGTTACAAATTGATCGATCGAAAAAGCGAGCGGCAATAACCGAAAAAAAACATACCGGCCTCATTAACAACCTTATAATGTAAACTTTAACGGCGAAATAAACTCGGCTACGCGTATATATATACAAGTCGATAAACGAGAGAGAAAGAGAGAGAAAGAAAGAAAGACGCGGAAGGAACGAAGAAACGCTCGTAAAATATTCGGCGACTTGCTGCTCTCGGCGCACGTGAATCGAAAGGTAGGGCCCCAGAAACCTTAAAAACGTATATACTGTTATAAGTAAAACCATGCGTTCAGTTGGCCCATCTTTCTCTTTCTCTCCCTCTCACTTATATATTATACATCTCTCTCTCTCCTTCAAAAAGCTCGCCTTGTATATATCGCAACGACGAGAGTAAGTCATAAAAGTTTACAGCTATTACGAGGTACAAATCATTACCAGATTCACTTTGCCTATCTTCTCCCAAACGGTATCCATGTCGGCGGTTGATACTGCTACTGGCTGCTGTGTGTCAATTCGTCGTCCTCGTTACCGACTGCTCCCCTTTTTTCGGCGCACCTCCGCCGCGCCGTCTCGTCTTCCTCCTCCTCCTCCTCCTCAACGTCTCAAGCCGCACATTTGCGACTTCTTATCTGCCCTGCGGGCTGAATTTGTAAGACACACAACCGAGGTGTCAAAAAAATAAAAAGCCGGCAAGCTTCGTTTTCTTCTTCCTCACTAAAGTATAATATCTCTTCCTACATATACATATATACGTGTGATGATCGATGCGTCTAATACTACTACAACACTTTCGTCCCTCTTTCCACGGCACCGATCACCATTTCAATATCGATCATCAAAAGCAACCACTGCGATTGACTAGCCATATACCCGCGCGCACATATATTATCCACCACTTGGCATATGCCACTATATACTACAATATCCCAGTCTCTCTTTCTCTCTAGTATGCGTATATGTATATATAGCTTATAACTTGTTAGCGAGCGCTCGACAGAGCGGCCGTCCCGGTCGCGATTGCGGGCCGAACTACCGCGCGCCAGGTGAAAACGCGCGCGCGCGCTTGCTCGCAACACCTCTACTATACGATGCACAGGTGCACAGCGCCGCCGTCGCCGCCGCCGCCGCCGCGGCCTGACCGCTCGCTGCCGTCGTTGTTCGCGGGTAGGGGGGCCCACTTTAAGAGTCGCGCGCGGCGCGGCTGCTGCTGCTGCTGCCGTATGATGCTGCGCACGCGGCGGACCCCGCGAGCTATACCGTCGGTTTTGGGTCGCGCGAGTTGAGCGAGACTTTGATGATGGTGTGTGTGTGTGTGTATATATGGTGAATGGAACTGATAGGATGTGTGTATGTAGAAAGAGAGGAGGGAGTGTAATGCGTTGATATAATGTGTGGGATGATGATTCGGTGTGTGGATGTGTGTGTGTGAGGAGAAGAAAGAGGATAGAGTAAGGGACTGCTAGGCTATGGTTATCAGTGGTATAGTGACTGAGAGATTTGAAGGGAGTTTAAAGTGTTAGTCTTGGGAAATGATTTATATAGATTATTGTTAGAGTGGTAAGGGGAATTTTGGTGTAGAATGTGATTATAATAGACAAATCAATTAAGAAAGTAAAATACTAAGACCTGTAAAAAAGTAGAGCAAATTTTTATAAGAATTCACATTAATTGGTTTGTTTTGATTTTATACTATAAATGTAGAACATAAAAAATAAAATATCTAAAACGAATCATCATACTAACGATAATTCTAATAACAATTAGTTTTTATGGAAATAGTTCATAAAAAATTAATGGAGACTAAAAAACAGCAACTTTATTAGACGTATAAAAAATCGAATTAAACTATGCATTTGGTAAAAATATAATTTAACAACTACATATAACTTCATATAATACATTCGGAAACCCGTTATCGAGCCTTAACTTAAGATTTTTAAATAAAATAAAACGCATATAATAAATCTTACTAGCACAGTGTGACGAATAGGTAACTGTACGCTATAAGATTTTTCTCTAGTACATGCATATTTCTGCATTTTTTTTCTAGGGACGATTTTTGCCTATGTACGTCAACACGGAAATATTTAGGTCAGATTATTGAAGAAAGCGTTTTTGTTATCTTACATTGTATCTGGTTACTATGCTTTCAATCACACTGGATGTCTCATTTTTTTTTACACTTGTACAAAACATTGCAAACCTGTTGTCTTTACAATTAAAAAAAAATGTTTATTCGAATATTAACAAGAGTGTAAAAGATAAAACATTATCTCACGTTTCTTGTTCAATAAATCCCATAGAAAATTAAAATATTTTAAAGAACAACTTTAACAATATAATATAGTTATAAATTTTCTAATACATCAAATTGAGATCCAGGTAACATTAAACATCATGTTTCATGATGAATATAAGAAATGAAAAATTTTCTTACATAATAAAATCTCTATATATCTGGAACACGGTATTAAAAATAGTCTTATTCAGTGATATATAAAGAGTGCCGCACTGTAACCTGTAATTATCAATAAACAATTTCGTTACAATACACGTAATCCACAGTGAAATACAACTCACTTCCAATGCGCTAGCATACGCAAAAAAGCACACCGTTTAATTTTTTTTTATCTCCCTCGTAAAAAAAACCAACACCTCGCGCAAAATAAAACGCATCGCCTACTCGCTTACTTACGCATACACTTAGAACTCGCGTTTATCACCACGCAACTGATAGCAGCAGTAACAGCTCCATGTGTGTATATATACGAGACGACTGCTAAGAGAAGAAGGAAACGCGCGCATGTTCACGCGCGTTAGAGTAAAAATTGCTGCGCACCGCGAGTATTTATAAAAAAAAAAGAAATGCACTGCGCGAAGCTATACATACACGCGTAACTAACACGTAGGCGGTGATAAAAACTCGCGACGGTGCGGATATTTCCGTCGGCGATGCAAGTGTTGCAGAGAGGGAGAGAGAGGCGCGTGCGCGATTATAGAAGGCGCGAGAAAGTGAGAAAGGAGGAAACACGCGAGCGAAAGAGGAGACGTAAGGGACGTACGTGTGGTGTAGCTTTTCGCGATGTGAGCGCATGAGAGCGGATCCGGATGAGATCGTTTCGAGGGTGTTGGCTTTCAAGGAAATTTTCGACGATGATCTTGCAACGTAGTTGTACTGAGAGAGAGAGAGAGAGACGATATATGTAACGTGTGTGTGCGTTAGTCGGCGCGACCTAGTTGACATTAATGTGATTTAATGCCGGCTTTCGTTCCGACGTGAAAAAGATTTTCAGTATAAGAGATGTATATAAATCTGTCAGATTTATTCAGTAATAAAAAATAAAAAGTTTTTTATAACGATATATTTTACCACTGTATTTTCAAAAATCAACAATAAAAGTTAAGAAATTGTAATCTTTTTTTATAGGTAAGAATTAAATTAGAAATATTCAAAAAAAATGTTTTAATACAGTCATTATATTACAAAAGCAACGCAAATGATGTTGATACGTTTAAACATCTAAATGTTAATAAGAATATTAAAGATGTAAAAGTATTCCCTATTATGAGCCTGTAAAGGCGTAATAATCTCAACTGACTCGAATAAAATCAACAGTAAATGTGATAACAAGAGGAATACATATATATAGTACTGGTATAACCTCCATTAATGGTTAAACACATAGCCGCACAGCAGCCATATAAACTCCGCATTACACCGAGCGTGCGGCAACGTTTCTGATAATTTTTCTCGTCACCCTTATATTCTCAAGCTCACAAGCTGCGTGAACCTCGCCAGGCTAAAATAAAATCCGCACGTAAACGGAATATCCAGAGCTCACTCTATACTCTCGACTGAGAATCACCACGATATATACTACTCTCCTCGTTAATGTTCACTCGCTCTCTTTCTCTCTCTCTCTCTCTCTCGTTGCCCATTGTATGTATACCCACGCGAAGCAGTATATGTACGGAATGCATGCGCGTATATACGTTTTTCACCGGGATAAAAAGACACGAGACGCGCGCGTCACCCGCTTTTTCGTATTCTATTATCGGCGTATGCGCGCGTGCAAGAGAGAGAGAGTGAGAGAGATCAGGCTTAACGCCCAAGACGACCTTGACGACGACGCGTGGAGTGCAGTCATCCCTGCTATATAACTACTACTACTGCTGCTGCTGTAGACGCGTATATATGCATTCCGAAAGCGCGATGGCACGGCGCTGTGGGTTTTTCCTTTTTCGTCGAGAGAGAAAGAGAGAGAGCGCGGGAGCGTGACCATCGCGCCGGAAAATGGTTAGTAATTGCGGGCTGCTGCTGCTACTGCTGCTATACGTTTTGAGGCCTTACGCAGAAGGATTTGTGGTAACTTTTGTCAATTTTAATGAGGCTCGTGGACTGTAAGCTACGGTATGAGAAAAGTTATTTTCAGAATATGTATGGAATAAGGTGTATACTTTGCTTTCTTGCGACATTAAAAATAATACGCGTGAAATGATGGTCTTCTCGTCTCTCTCAGGACCGGGTAAATTGGAGATAAATTATTTTTTTGTTTTTTTAAATAAAATATGGTTATATCTAGATGTTTTAATTAAATATTGATAAAAAATTTTAGAAAAAAAGAATTTCAAATTTTATTTCGTCTGATGTTGTAAAATATTCTAAAATACTAACTTAAAACTTTAATGGATAAAGTAATTTACGATGAAAAGCAAGTTATGGTTTGATATATTTGTTTAAAATGTTTCATTGTAGTAATCGAAGGTTAAATGATTAAAAGTTCAAAGTATGATATACTGATAATTAAAAATATTATATATTATAATATTTGAGAAAATAAAGCTACAATTTATCATTTATTTATTTTATAATATACGTTTTCCCCATTTGTTTGAATCTCAGCAAAATCTAAAGAGGCATATGATTTGCAATAGAATCCTTAATATTCTTCTTTATATATACCCACGCACAAAGCTTTACTCATTTACGACAATTATACCTGTTTTTTTTTCCTTTACAAATGCTCATTTCATTTTAATATAAGTAACATGCGCCTCCATTAGCCGTAACTTGTACCCCAACATTTAGACAAATAAAATAAAATTCGTTCTTTTACGAAACCCCAAAAGTGGCTTTTGCAATACCCTAAAGGTATATTAATATTATAAACATATGTTCAAACTCTCACGCGCTGGGGCGTGCGAAAATAACTTTAAATATGAGACGGGCCGTTATAAACCATTGTCTTTAAAGCCTCTCGCAAAACGTAACTTTCGCGTAACAGAGCCGCGTCACCTCGATCACGCAAACAACCCAATCAAAAGCATTTAACCAGTCAAAAATATTCAAACTCTCACGCGAATCCTGTGCCGAGACCCAAGCGAGCGATTAATTTCATCTCTCTCTCTCTCTCTCTCTTTCTCTCTCAACGAAATTTGATATATCTAAAAAAGGGTATAGGTATATATATATATATATAAAACCAGGCGCACAATCACCGTGTTGTATAGCATTTACTTCGTTCTTTCTCTTTTTCTTTAGCCCTGCGGACACGTCGCCCAGCCTCAGCTGCAAATCAGACCAAATCACCAACGCAAGTACATACACGCATTATATACACGAGAGATATCTCCACTTTCATTTTTATCCACTGCCCGCGGCGGACTTTTTACACCCGTCACGTTTTTTTTTTCTTTTTTTTACCACCATCGATCGCTCGAGCAGAGGACGCGCGTATATATATGTGTGCGTTTATATAGGCTCGTGCGCGCGAATGCACGTGAAATAAAAAGATAGGCGCGCGCGGAAGATGCCATTTTACATTCTCGGAAACGAGTTCTCTCTCCGCACTGCATGTGCGCTGTGGAAGTTGAACTGGACCCCAAGCAGCACGCGTGTGCACGGTATATGATCTCGAACGTAAGTTGCGCGCCCCGCGTAACCAATCTTATAAGTGTATCGAATCC
Organism: Torymus tubicola; assembly: GCA_035583055.1. Classification (NCBI taxonomy): domain Eukaryota; kingdom Metazoa; phylum Arthropoda; class Insecta; order Hymenoptera; family Torymidae; genus Torymus; species Torymus tubicola. The sequence goes on from JAWWEQ010027403.1 coordinate 33,332, forward strand.
GGTGTGTGTGTGTGTGTCTGCGATCTCAAACACGTTTCATTGTGTATTTTTTTTTCTCGTGTAATCGACGGCTGCTTATGTAATGGAGAGATTTGTTCGATTATTTCACTTTATTACTTGTAAAATTGCTTTTATTAATGGTAAAATCGACTTTTTTGTGTAACAATGGGTAAGAGATGGTTATATTTTTGGATATGAAAGAGTGATTAAGTTTAATACTATTAAATTAAATTGTTATAGTCTTATCGATTATTAAAATAAATATTAAAGTAACTGTTAGAATGAAATATCGACATTAAATATATTATTTATTTTGTCGCTGTAAAAAAAAGAATTGTTTAAAAATCTAAGCATAATACATTAGTATTACATTTGATAAATAGTTTTCAAATTATAGTAAATAAAATACATTCATACTTATAACCTACATATACAATTCAAGTTTCATCGTATACAAGCCTGTCCTACGCATATATATAAATACAAGAATTTCAACAATCACGATCAGCCTACCGTTAAAATCACTTACGGACACTTTCGAAGCAGGTCAACAACTCAGAAATTTTTATATTTTTACGATTACTATAATTTTACCGTTACAATTAGTATAGTACAATAACTACGTGGAAAACGGAGTAAAGTGGAAAATGAAGTAACAAGCGCGACTAGTAACTGTTCTTCGCTGATTATTGTAACATCAAGCGCATCAAGTCTTCAAAACTTCCAAGTAAAGTTATATAAGGTAAGAGGTGTATCCTTGTATATCTGAATACCACAAGAATGGTATTAGTAAATAGATTCTCCAGGACTTGAACATGTAATTCAATGACAAATACTGAAACATCCACCTATTACCACCATTTTAAGAATACATCTAGACACATAGTAGAATAGTAGCAGAAGAAAAACTTTGAAAAAGCATAATTTTTTGTGAAAGAAAATAAAATTGATTCAAAGAACCTGTAACATTCCTCTGATATATGTTTTGTCAGCTGATACAACGTGAACATTACACGCAGTGTACAACGCGTGCAACAACTTTTTCTAATTGTATTAATTGATGCAACAGTATTTTTAATTAAATGATTACAGTGTTTAGAAGAGGAAAAAAAATCATATAATTATCTTCCGTTTTGTTATTACGTAAATTTTAACGCTGTATTATACATTATTACTAAAAGGCGGAAGAAACCATCGAAAAAAGTTGGTTAATTTACCAATCAACGCATCAACCATACATTTATAAATATATACAACACTTCAAAGAAATCAGCTAACGTGTTAACCACTTAACAAACTGCATTATATCAATTTCCTTCATACTTATTATAGTCCTCCAAATGAATGCGCTAACGCTAACCATAAGCAAATCCCGGACTTCCGTAAACGAAAAATCCGCGGCAACACAATAATCTTCTCGCATATTCACCAGCTATCTCCACTCGGCAAAACTATTTCTCTCTCTCTCTCTCTCTCTCACCTAATTCTAACAACCGCTCGTAAACGTATGTCGATGCCCTATAATTATTCCACCGCCTCTCTCAATCACTAAACCGTATATATATATATATATATATACACCAGTATAGAAAAACTACCTCGCGCGCCATCCACCACGTGAAATCCTTATTCCACCAAAGCGTAACAGTACCTACGAAAACATCCAACATAATTCGAAGTAACGTTATATAGAGTATATACTCGCATAGAGCGGCCGGCCGAAAGTAGCTTTGCGCATCCCATAATGCATCTTCATATTAACGATCTTCTCGCCGCTTGCGCGCTTGCGCGAAAACCTCGGCTAGTCGCGTATAATGGCAGAAGCAGCGGCAGCAGTCAGACCGAGGAGTCAAGACAATTTCTTCCGCATCGCGGCATCTTGCAAACGCTCTTATACTCTGCCTCGCAGCGGCGGTATATAGTAGCGCGGCACAACTCGCTCTCTATGTGCAAGCGCGCGACTGGAAAACGTGTTATAATAACGCTTCCGTCTCTCTCTCTCTTTCTCTCCGCGGGGGGAAACACGCTATTCCTAATGGCCTCGCGCGCTTCTCCTATGAGGCCCAATTACCAACGGCGCATCATGCGCGCATGGAAATTCAATTGTTAAATGTGTGTGTGTATATATGTGTAGTGGTATTCTCTTCTTCCTTCTTATATTCTCGTAGACGGAGATTTCTTTCGAAAATGAGCGGGAAGAAAGAGAGAAGTATCCCCGATTATGAGCTAAGCTCGCGCGCGCAGTCTTGTTTCGGCGAACTTTGGAATTACACCCGTTGAAAGAGCGTTTGAAGAAGAAAAAAAAAGAACGTTGAACGATTATAACCGTACAATGCATTGTGAAGCTGTGGTGGATATATGAGGCGTTGCTACTGTATATATGTGTGTATACGGAAAGGAATGGAAATTACGAGGTCTGCCAGTGGTAGAGCGACATTTTAACAACTGTGCTGAGATTTTCCTTGTGGTTTTTGTACAGAAATGTACAAGTGTATATGTTAGGATTTCACAAGGAAGTTGGATAAATGATTTTATATATTCGCCCGGCTATGTGATTATGTGGTTAAATGTAAGAGAATCTCTTACCGACTATCGTATATATAATTGCAGTTATTGCTTTTCATGATATTTTTGAGCGTTTAATGAAGCAGTTTATATTACTTTAGATAATCATTATTATCCGCAGCAAAAAGAGATAGCACGTAAGAAAAAAAAAGATTTGTGTTTATGAAGATTGAAAATGATAATATTTTTCATGAGACTGGCCAAAAAGTTTCTTAATGAATACGAGAAAAAGACTCCATAATGCTTAATGAAAACGAGCACTTAGTCCCTTATAACACCAAGTTGGCAAGAATTTCTGCATTCTCAAATGTATATACAGTTTAACAAAGGACTGTAATATTTCTCAAGAGGCCACCTAGCGACGGTAATGCGCTTTAATTCGTCCTCCAATCGCAGGGACTCACCGTAATGCAAGCATTACAAACAATTTCACTCAAATCATTAACTCGTCAACTATATATACATATAAAACGCGTCTTCTGTAGAGCGAAAAACAAGTTCGAGTAAATATACCGTTACAAACCTTTATTAACCATTACAGCTAAAACGCGCAACATTTTTCCCCTGTCCAAAGCCCATTAAAAACTCTTTCGCTCTTTATCGTACAAAGCCACATGCGACGTCTCACATATATATCTATATCTATACATATATAACAACTCGATCCCGCGCACTTAAAAATTACTCATCGCTCCTTGAGAGCGTCGTCGAAAAAGGGGCATATAAGTGCGCGAGAAAGCATCGATATCACCACACACACACACACACGCGAGTGAAGAGAACCTCTTCTAATCGGACGAGGGCCATTTAGAAACGGCGGCACTCCGGTCGTACCGGTCGCCTACCATATGTACATATATATACACATCTATACGTGTACAATACGCATGTCCCCGTGACCTGCGGCTTACACATGGTAGAAGAAAATCCCGGTCTTCTTCCTTTCGTTCGCGCGCGCGCGCGCGGACTTTCTTGCGCGGGGAAACGACCTGTCGTACTCTGACGTCTGTCTTCCGCGAGATAAGGGGGCTACTACTACTACTACTACTCGTGGTAGCTGCTGTAAGAAGGGGAAAGGTGCTACAGCAGTTGCAAGAGCGCAAGATGATGGGAAAGGGAGAAATTCGCGCCCGAGGTTTTATGGTCCTTTGCTCATGGCTGCAGTTGTTTAGCTGCAAAAGTGCAGGGCTGAATAGGACAGAAGCATGAAATTGTTGTTTTGTGTGGAGTTAACTTGAGTTTAGTTTTTTTTTTATTAGAGTTGTGGAGTTATGAGGATAGATTATTTTTAATGGATTGTGTAGACAATGACAGTAGAGGAGGAATTCGAATTAAATAAAGCAAAAATAGAATTCTCGTTGTTTCTGAAAATTGTTACATTGATAAATTTGTTTGACGATATGGCTTTATGAATAATGTATGGATTGTTATCTGAAATAGTTAATTTAAAATTTATATGATGATGCCGAGATTGCTTTATATATTATATTTATATTTAATAAGTTGGACCTTAAATTATTTTTTAAGTGCGTTAATTTTTCAACCAGATAAAGCGCTACGATTATTGTTCGTTTCTATTCTCCAAAAGGTATCTATTTTAGGAAAATTCCTCACCAGTGATCCTCATTGCTTCTCGGAAGCTCAGAAAAATCAGTTCGCCCTTACGAAAGTACTTTCTTTATTATATTTCACATACTGGTCAGCTTTCCTCCTCACACGAGGAACTAAACCTTACGGTATTTACGCTCGAATAAAGTAAATTATCACAGCAGAAAAGTACATTACTTTTTCTCTCTCGTTGACTCGCACGATCTCGAACCATTTATCAGATGAGTTCTAGCGAGAGATACTCACGGGCGCAATATCGTTATCTATACGCGATATGGGAGAGGCATAACGAAACTTCGCTGCGGGTTAGTTGCGCCTGTACTTTCGCAGGGATCGGATAAGGCAATTACTTTTTACCCAAAGGCGAGGGATAGGTTTAATAACGCGAACGTCCGTCTAAATATAATTCAAATTAAGACCTTTCGTATTAGCGGAGATAAATGCGGGGCATTAGCGGTAGTTAGGGTTACATGTATATAGAGAAATTGCTTTATGCTGATGAGAATATTACAGTTGTACGGTATTTATCGTCTTACAGAGAATTATTGTCTTTTAACTGGAACACATCGTATAACGATGGAGTGATCTATTAATTATTTACATACAGAAAAGAAAATATTTTTATCCCGTAATGTAATATTTTCAAATCTTTTTATCCTACTTGAAAGAGAAGCGGTATATAAAGTAAAATACCTGCATACTTTCTAAATTGCTCGATATATTATACATGATTCATATACCAATGATGAAGATGATCGATGTGAAACTATTTTTTTTTTTACATGAATCCAACAAAAAAAACTCACGACGTAGCAACTCGATATTGATCCTATTCTCCATTTAACGATTTCTGTATACGGTATACATATATAGAAGCGAAAGAAATCGTGTCGAAAAGAAAACGAGAAATCGATCGGTATTCTTTTGTACATCATGTCTATATATATATACACATTCGAAGACCTCCGTACACAATTCAAGCATGCGGTATTAATCCGCATCGAGGTGTGAAGCTGTGCACATGTATATATACACATTGTTTTCTTTAACTCGTTCAGCACTGATTCGCCAGCCATCGATCGATCGATCGTTTTTTTTTTGTGTCTCCCTGTCCTGCAAGACATTCCGGACATACCATATAATAGCCGCATGCTTTATTTTTTTGCCACACCCGTAAAGTGATAATTCGTCGACCGTGATTTCCACCAAAAATCTCACGTTTTCGAAAGCGACACAACTTGTAATGCGTATACATGTATATAATGCGGTGCGTATAATCTATGCGTGTGCGCCTACGCGAACGACGTGCCAGAGGACGCGCGAGTGATTTAAGCGCGACTGTAGTTGCGAAATCGATTAGATATACATACGGGTGCGTTAAAGAAAACGTTAAGTGCACACGGCTAGGCCTATTTGCGCGGTGATAAATCGCGCCAAGGTGCTAATTTCAAGTGAAACGTAAAACGACGCAATTAATTAATGGCAATTATATATAGGTAGACAGATAGTTGTGTTGATTTTTTCAACGGTGAATGTATAGTGGGAAAAAGTTTAATTTGTTTGTTTCGAAATTTGAAAAAAATTTATATAGTTGAAAGTTAGAATTTAAAGGTAAATATTTTAAACGTAATTTTATGGAAAACATTGGGCTTGAGTTGTTAAAAGATAAGGTGTGTAAATTATTATCAATGACGCGTGTAAAAGCGAAAAACCGAAAATAAAGTGATACGTCAGACCCCCAGAAATATAATTTCTAGTTATAAATTGAAGCTAAAGAAAGGCTCTCCCAGCTCGAGAGTAAAACACATTTCTTATTGAAATACAATTTATAGTCAATCATGTGCTAATAAGCCCAGGGGAATAAGTTATATCCTACGATTCGCTACTTCCTCATCGACCGCTTAAAATAAAATTCCGTAAAGCTAGCGCAGCTCATTGCTCTTCTCGGCCAATTCTGTTTTGCGTCCCAGAAACGCATCTGGACAGAGACGCAAAATTATGTTTATTATGTGATTATAACGAGAATGGCTGCCGATAAATATATGAGGGATCTTTGATGCTCGCGCGAAGACATGAATTTATTCATGAGTGTGCCTCCACACGCGGCTTCCTAAAACATCTCAATCGTGCGATAATCGCAATCGACTCTGAAATTCCTCTCTTCCGTTCGTTCGACGCGCAAGTGCGAATTTTTCAGAAACTTTTAACATTCCTGCGAGACGTTTTTGTTTATCTGGCTGTATTTTATATAGGATAAATGACCACTGCTGGGTAGATACAGCAAGAGGTGAGAAAATTAGAACGTTAATGCACTAGGCTACTGAAGGTATCAGGAAAGTAAGTAGTATATAAATTTTGCATTTTTAGTAATAGTTTCTTACTAAAAATGCACCTTTCCGATACTTCAACATACCATATACATCAATATTTTGCAATATGTAATAACATAAATGAATTAAATACTCTTTAGTGATTTGATGTTTTATAGAGGTGTTGGAAAACTTTTATTTCATAATGCTTCAGTTAGAAAGTTGATGAGACAAATCGTACCCGTCTCTCTGATAAATTTCTGTAAATCAATAAAAACTATGAATTATTTTGATCTTTATGTAAACGTACGGCCTTTCACTATGCACACTGGGTTAATAAATCATTAAGTATTGCTACATTGGTTTCGGCCTGTAATAAAATCACATAATGATGTAAATTGCAACAGGGATAATATTTAGATGTTCATCTTTCTTTTTTTTACAGAAGATCTTAAATATAAAAAATAAAAGTCAGTTACAATAACTTTATAAAGGAAAAATACGTAACTCGTTTTATTTTACTTTATTCTAAATTACTCGTTAGATATTAAATTAATTAATTAATAATTCTTTTTCGAATAAAACGTTTATCTGAAATACCTATCTAAATGAACTACCATTATTTAATATTCTAAAGAACTTAATCAGTTAAATTAAAAAATTTTAATGTATTATTTTATGAAAACAGTTTCTTAATGCAATGGTCTTGTGTGATAAAAAAAAATTAATATCGAAGATTTTGCAATTAGACACGACTAAAATGCAAAATATTTTATTTTTTATTAAGATGAAGCAATAACTTATTACCTGGATATGATAGTCCAATTTATAATTTATTTATACATCAGTATGTTATGAAAAATTCATTGGATTGTCGACCACGTGTATTTTGTTAATTTAAATATCATTGGATATTTATTTAATTTAATTTAAACAAAAAGTGTTATATTCCAGAAATTTCTTTTACAAAATTACCAAGTACTTATAAGCCCTCGTCATTATCACTACTTCCACTCCATGTAACCAACAGCTTTATACAGGTAAAAACAAATGCCATTTTAATTAATAAAATGCTCAATTAAAATTCTCACATCGCATCATACATACAGTCACATCTGTTTCTTACAAAAAGCCATAAAAAAAGTGACATTCCCAAGAATTACGCTAGATATCGCGTAATAGCATCTTGCCTCCTCGCCGTATATTTTACCTGCGATCGCACGTGAGGTATATTTTCATCAGAAAAAAAGAGACGAGGACCACCCGAAAAGCCAGAAGAACAGGATTCATTCGCGAGGATTTTGATATAAATTTGGTTTTCCCGATGTGTCCTAATCGGTGTCAACTGCTGCACGCATCGACCTACTCAAGAAGACCCGTTATATGCCTATTTAACCGCTGCCGCGCTTCTCTCTCTTCTTTCTCTCTCTCTCTCTCTCTCCTCTTTTCATCCGCCGCTCACATCCACTCTCCTTATCTCTGACGACCTTTCTCCGCGCGGAACCGAGTGAGCACTTCACTTTGTATGTTTCCAGTTTCATCGCATTTTCATTTAGCCCCCACACGCGCATACTTATTATGCTCTATTAGTTTTAATGATTCGTTGAGCCTGATAAGCGTCTATTCTTGCGTTTTTCTTAACTGATGATTCATTGCCAAGTGTAATGGAACTTAATCTAATTGTTATAATAATAGAAAATATTATTAAATATTTTATAAATATTACGATTTTTTATTATTATAAAAGGTGCATCTGTGTCCCCGTGCGCCACTAAGTTTCTTATACTTGTCACCAGGCCCTTTAATAATTATCATTACAATTTTTACAATATATAATTCAATTATTTCGTGTATATTTAAAACATCAATGTACATTTTAAAAACAAAATTAGAAGGACATTTTTTTTAAAGATGCGCTTGTAATCTCAATGAGCTACCATGATGTTACCCAACTGCATTCACTGAATTTAAAGTGTACGTTGGTATACGCACTCTAAATCCAGGCGAGTGAAGCGATTTTGTATGCAAACGTCGAACTCATATGAAACAAATATTTTTTTTTATTAATCAGTGAAGGAGAAATCATATTTTTATAAAACTCGTTTTTTTTTATAAAATTGGTTGATAGAATCTCTTTTTCATTTTTTAATAGTATCTCTGTAATTTTCTAATCTTTCATATATTTGTGGTCTGCAGAAATAGTTTACAAGTGACTTTTTCATCACTTTAAATACACAAAAATTAATAGTTTATTGTAAGAACTAGGTTGGTAAATTTTATAAAGAAGAAGAAATTCATAGTTGAAGATTTGTTACATGAAGAGTATGAATTTAAAATTTCCACAGAAGCTCATGGTATGACTCCGAATTCCGCCTCCGATCCCCATATTTTATATGAAACTATCATAGAGATGTCACAATAGAAAAGGTAATCAGAACCGTTGCAAGTTAGCATACAATATAACTTTCGACGTTATTATCACACGTCATCAAGTATGCAGACCTGGAATACTTTAATATTAATATCTCAATTAAGTTCATCAATACAAATGACTAACTGTCTTTTAAAATTAAAGGAAAGCTTACAAAATTACATTTTATCATGTAACTTCATACAATTTGTCAAAACTGTAAAATCGAATCCTGTTCATCGGAGTTTTTGTTTCAGATAAAATAGAAAGAATAAAAAATTGTTGAAAATAAAGTGTGCAACGTCACCTCTCTCTCCTTTATTCCCGTCACTTCGTCAAGTCATAATACAATTTTGTCTACCGTCAATCAAGCACCACCTTGATGGAAATAGAAAAATTCAATATTTACAGTAATTATTTATGAAATGCTCTCATATTTAACGTATATCTAAATTACGATCAAAAGTAGGCTAAATCTTTAAAACAACATCATTTCAGACTGACAAACTTAGGTAGGAAAAACGTCTTGGTAATAGAATTTTGTAACGTTCATTCGAATAATTTTAATCAGTTGCATTCTTTAAGAAGCTATTAGTGCATTATGTAATAGGTCTAAGAAAAGACACCACAACAGTTGACACAGATTTTTACATGAGCTTTACAATTGAACAAGTTTCTATTGTTATTATAATGTTACCTTACATGCGTTTTGTAAGAGAGAATTCATTGTCTGCTATAATGCATACTGTAAACCAATAATTCAATTCTTTTTCAAACTCATGAATGAAAACTATTTTACAAATGAATATTAGACCTAAAAAAGCAGTGCACTTAATAGACAAGTACTCATAATTGCAAATAAAAATTACTTCACACAAATGTATTTCTAATCAATCTTTAAACCTTTGATCTTAATTAACACATATCTTTTCAATTCGTTTTAGACACAACGGAAAGCCTCAATCATCTGACGACCCTTATATCAAAATCGCCTCATTTTACCGTATATACAAAACCACTATATGTCATACAAAACAATAAGAATCTCGACCTCACGTCCGTATTACCTCGATCTCTTGCTGCATCGATAATCCCCCTCAACAAGGATCGAGGCATATACACGTGCCCGCTAGCAGGCGCAATGCACTCTAACTTCACGTATATATATATACATACTGCACACGCATAACTTATCTATATATATAGATATGCCTCGTACATCGTTCGTGTCTCGTAATTACGGTATTGCACACGCGACGTGGTGTGCGGTGTGACACACTGCGGCGAGCTCATTCATGCGCTTCCACCTCGGCTTTTGTATTCGTAGCGGCGCGCAACGCACCGGTTCTTAATCACCCACGAGCAGCAACAAAGCGTCCCGTCTACTACCGGGAATCCGATCTCTTCCCTGGGCCTCTCTATTGCTATTATATACACCGAGGAGAAACCGAATTCTCGGGAGTCGTTTTAGAAGAAGTGATTTGCAAAGGCGCTTATTTATCGCTGAGACACCAACCAGCCATCGGGTTGTTTCTATCTATCTCTGTGTATACGTATGTGTAAACATGCACACATGGTGTCCGATCTTTTTTTTTCTCTTTTTGACGTTCGAAGAGAGATATTTATATATATGGGCTAAAAATAATGTGCGAGAGAGCGCGGTAGCATTTTATTTGCATAGAAGTTGGGGAATAAATTTTGTATGGTTATTGAGGTTGGGTGTGTGGAGGTAAGTTTTTACATTTTGCTGTGGATGAGTCAGTGATGTTCTTGATGAAATATGTATTTGACTTTTGGTTACTACTTAATGAGTCACTGTTGTGGAACAATTTTTTTAATGTCATTTTATATTATCGTTTTGATTTACAATAACACTGAATTTATAAATTTGTAGTAATGAATCTTTAAGAATACAATATAATATTAATACAATTGTAAAATTAATGAATCATTTCTATATATCAGTAAAAAGTATACTGTTTACTGTTTCTTTCTCACTTCTATGGTATTACGTGACAGACTTATACGTCTAGATTTGGTATAGAACAAACTGTGTTCCTTTTTCAAACGGATATTACCTACATTCCTTCACGCCCGTAACGCGATACCCGCGGGGCAAATAAAACGGTTGGAGCAAAAAAAAAAGGAAAAAAATGCGGAAAGTGAAAATTTTTATCGACGCCGAATCGAACGAATTGGTTAAAGCTGGTAATCGCGATGAAATTAATGAAATAACCGACGTTATCGTGCCGATTCAATATAGATAGCACACTGTAAATCGGCTCGCTCCGCCAATAAATTCTTCCGCCGAAAGAAGAAGGGGAGGAAGAAGAAGAAGAAAATAAAGAGAGAAGGTGTGCGCAGGAAACCCACTATTCCAATCTATTTACAGTAATACACGTATATATTCGCTGCAGCAGACTTTGCTACTCTCGCACCGGGTGCAAAAAGCTCCATAAATCCCGAGGAACAATTTCATAGCTATATACGCCACATACATACAACACGTGTACACTTCTAAGCTCATCGAAGGAAGCAAATTTTCTTCTCTCGTCTACACCTCTGTTTCACACTCTTGGTTGAACACCTGAGAGATTCTGGAGGATCGATTCCACGGTATCGTCGTTATAACAGGAATTCTTTTACGCGATCGCTCACATTTATATTGCTTGTTGTCTATAACATCTTCCATCATATTGAGGATCGTCCGTATTAGTTTTACATATATGTGAATTGAGATGCAGTTGATTATATTTATTTATATGTAAATAAATTTTTTTTATATTTGATAAAAGTTCTAGTATAATATAATAAGGATTTTAAACAATGATCTAAGCGGAAAAATCCAAGTTAAAGTAGAGTCGATGTAACTTTATTAAATTAATCACAATGTATGTATGTTTGTATGTTCGTATGTAATCAAGTTATCTAATTATCTAAGCGAATTTTCGGTGAATCTAAACGGGCTTTGGGAAATATACTCCTCTAATTATACCTAGCTGGCGGTTTTCCAATGAGGAAGGTCGATGAAAAATTTGTAATATGCGAGCACAAAGAAATATCTCAAAAAATCGATTTTCAAGCCTAATGTCTAGAAAAATGAACTTTAAGCTAATATCTACACGCCTATTTGCTAGAACTAATTTGAAGACACCTTTATTCTGTTGGGAGTTTTTGCTACAAGCAATATTTACCAACACAAATCCGAAAAAACGGCCAAAAAGGAAAAAAATGGACGATTTTCGGCTATAACTCGGCAGGATTTGATTTTACACATAAATGTTAAATACAAAAGTTGTAGATAATAATAAAACAAAACTTTTTCTCATTTAAAATTTTCATATACAATCAATTCTTGACGAGCTAGACCTACAAAAACGAATTTAAATGCCGAAATATATAGGAAAGTTAAATGTAATGGTTGTAGAATAAGAAAACCGTACTTGACATTTAACATTTCCATGTACAATCAATTCCTGATATAATATTTAGAAATGAATGCAATTAGAATTACGTCAAAAACTTATGCAATAATTTGTAATTTTGCCATTGAAAATTAATTAAAGGAATCAGTAAATAATTGTGCTAATGAATTGACAGCGATTTTTTTTTATTTGACTCTGTTAGAATTTAAAAGAAACATTAGTCAATTAAACTGATGTCGATTTGAATTAATTTTTTCTTTTACATAATTCAACATGGAATTGAACTATAGTTTGTTATCATTTTATATTACGTATTTATTATCTAAATGATAGAAGATTTTCGGAGATTCTCTTCAAAGTACTTTACTTCATTAAACAATGTTCATCTTGTTTTGTAAACATATAGCGAACATCATGTAGATACAAATGCAGCTAATTGATATGATAAATATGCGTATTGTTCAAGTACCACATTTGTAAATTCATTAGAAAATTCACCACCTATACAACCACACCATGCCACTCAAGACTTTAGCAAAAGGAAAGTTTGTACGACCACGCATTTCAACAAGAAATTATTCAATATCCTCCCGCATCTCACGCTACAAGTGTGCATACAAGATTCCCTGGCTTCCACGAACATTTTCTCACAGATAAGTTATGAGCTGCGGAAGGCGCCACCAAGCGTGTGACAAAATTAAATTATCCCATTCGCGTTCCTTCAACAACTCGCATCGAATCGACGACGACTATAGAACCGTGAGGTTAACGATGGTGACCCATAAACACGTGCAGGCACGTATAGTGTGGGCTTTCCACGCGCCTTGCGGAAAGTAGCCCCACGATTAAACCGGTGCGCCCACGCCCTTCAATAATAGAGCGCGAGATATGCTTTGCTGTTGTCAGACGCTCGATCTTTCGCTTGGAAGAAATAAGAAAAAAAGAGCTTGCGATATACGTGGGTATATATAGGTGTTGAGATTGTGATCGAAAGTTTTCGGTTTCTCGTGTACGGCGCAATGAGATTTTTATATAGGAAATGTGATCTCGGAGTTAAGAGTAAATTCTTCATTAATACAATGTTTAAAGTTCATTCAAGTTACTTTATATATTTTGAAATGAGTATATCAAAATATGTTGTTTACCAACTTATGTATTAGAAGAGATTTGAAAATATCTATTGTGTGGTTTTTATTCTCGAAGGCAATAATGCCGTACTGTATATGTATATAGTAAAAATTTTATGTTTATTTACTCTGTAAGCACATTCACCAACACAATGCATGTGTGCTATGAAAATTTGTTTTTATTAGGTTATTTATTTAGAAAATTATTCAGAATTATATCACAAACATACGGTACACCTATTTAAATGCATTCATGCATGCATAAGTCGTTGAACTGGAAACTATATTTCCTGAGCAAAACAAATATTGGCATTCAGCACGTGATCGATAAAACACTCAAGTAAATGAATATGAGATTATGCGTTGATTTTTAGGTTGTAAAATTTTCAGTGGACTTTCGTACCTGTTACAGTTTTATAGTGTTTCCCAAGAATCTCAGTAGCACAGAAATTCAGATATTATTTGTTTGGAAAACCTGATCTACCAGTGATGATTTGCTCTACTTTATTAATATTAATCTTTACTAGGAGGATTTGGGAAATGAAACCATGTCATCAATTCTATAAGTACACGCACACACAGACATATATTATACGTCATATATTATGCGTTCCGATACGTACATATACATTTGAAAACATGTACAGTTTTGACTATTACAATCGTATAATTCACAAATAAAAACCTTTATTTTTAACCTGTATTTGCATATTTTTCTGTTAAGATTCACTTCAAATATTAATAGTAACAGTAATTTCCAAGACCTTTGAATAAACTAGATTTTATTTCGTGCTACAACATAACTCATACCAATTGGACATATATATGCACTTTATTTAGTTCTTGACTACTGATAAATCCGGTACCGCACATTCTGTTGATTACGAAGTCTTGCTTCCGTTGAATGTGGATTATCCTTATTTACAGACAAGTTATACAAATTCAAGAATATTATGAAGATTATCGTAGTTTTATTTTTTAAAGCGTTATTATACTTATATTAGAAATTTTATTTTAAATTATTACTAATAATTTTCAATAAAATCAATATGGAAACTTCTGTGAAATAACATATCTTATGAGCTCTCAAATTTCGACATATTTTTACTGCACGATCGAACAGTTTTTAAAAATACAATTTTTCTTTTTTCAGAAATATTAAAATAAAGTTTTAAACCATGTATATTTGATTCTTCCCTCTTTATTAAATTTTTTCATCATAGAAAATTATTTTTAAAAAAATTTGTTGACTTTACAATGATGGTATCTTAAAATTCTGGATTGATAAAACGAATTAGGAGTTATATATCGTTTTAGCATTTCAAAATACAAATATCTGACCTGGAAAAATAACTACTTTTCATTTTCTAAAGATCTAGATTGGAAAAACCATTATCTAACTATTCAAAAGTAGTTACCACTAGAAATCACTCATAGAGCATTCAAGTTCATATTACGTTGCATAAGTTTCTGTCATTAAACTCATAGTAGCTGGGCCATTAGTCTCATTTTTACTAATATTTAAACTCTTTCATTAAAGATTATTTTCAATTTTTTTATTGCTTTAGAAATAGTAATAATCTAAGGCGAGAGGTAATCGTAATTTTTATATTAATTAATAAAATAAAGATATCAAGTTTCCTAAATTTCAAGTCAAAGCGTATTTTTTTACTGAGCAATTATCAATTCGGTTTCATTCATTTTTTATTCCTTTTTTAACTTCAAGCTAGATTTAATTTTATGTAATGAATAATTGCCTATCAAAATAACTAACTATCTGCAGTCGCACCTGAGTTTTCCACTTTAATTATTCTCATTAGTTATCATTGGTTTTTTATTTAAAGGCATGGCATTCTTTCGATTGCACCTTTCCATTTAACAGGATAAAGGTAATCGAAAACGATTGAATGAACCATATCTCATAGAATTCTTTCACCAATCCAAGAGATAGTCAAGATGCACTTCTAATCACAGGCAACTTTCAAAATCAATGTCCTACTCGCTCGAATTCCAGTCCAACTTGCAAAGCTACACCTCTCTCTCTCTTTCTCTCTCTGCTCACCCACTTACGCACGCACACACCTAGATTCGGAAAACGACCCTTATCAGTCGCACAAACCAACTTTCTAGGTTATCACCCGTACCCGTTCTTTCTCTCTTTATCTCTTTCTCTCTCTCTCTCTCTCTCTCTCTCATTCTCTTTCTTCCCGCGCAACGTGCACGTAGTTTGCTATCGGGCGCGTCGTCGTTGCGTTTGTATCGGTACTTATTTTTTTACTTCCCTTTCCCCCCCACCTATCCCTCTTTCTCTTATACTGAGGGCCGACAACGAAAAAGTACGTACGTGCGAGCGTACACATACACACACACACACGTACACATATCAAGCGATGGCACACTGACCCGAAGCGAGCGGTGCGCGTTTTAGAATAACTTTGAGAGAGCCTTCCGCGTTAACGGGGCCGGCCGATGTGAGAGGAGCATTTCAATTTCCGCGTGTGGTGCCTTCGTATACATGAGTATATATACATACGTCGTGTGTGTATCTATATACGCTCACGCGTTGGTTAAGCCCGCGCGCGCGCGCGACTGGCATCGATGTACAAGAGGGATTATAGACTCATGCTGGACATCGCGCGCCCGGACCGCGCGTAGCGAATTCGGTATTTTGCGATCGTTTTAGCGTAAAAAAAAAAGTGGAGCGCGATTTTCACGGTCACGTACGCCCCGGGCATTTCTTATGAGCGTTGGGTGGATGTATAGATATACGTTGGACTAGAAAATTGTGTATGTACACTTGTTTCATGAGCAGAAGGAGTATTCGACTTTCTTTATTATATGTATATATATGTGGCCGTTGGGGATTTTCAGGTTAACATGGTTTATTGCTGTGTAAATATTAACGAATGAAAATTCAGCGAGACCGGCGCTCGGAAAATAATTTTGCCTTGGATATTCAACGTAAACTGTAGAGTGGTCCAATTCTTTGTTTTATGGCTAATTCATGTTCTCAAAGTTTGTTAAATTTATATTCCAAGATTATCGGTATTTATTATGCTTCACCTGAGCTATAAGCACCACGGGATAGTTTGCATTATCAATTTGTATTTTAAGTAAGTCATGGTACACGAAGCTACAATTTATTTTATCTTTCTAAAGGATAAATGAAGTGTAAATTGTTATAGTAATTCTCGTATTTTCTAGTTTATTATACATTTATATCGAATTTTTATCTGGAAATGATCCAGTAGAGTGTAATAAGGTTTGGAAGTAACGGTGCCACTGAGATTGCTACAGTAGTTAACAGGCACAATCCATGGGAAAATGCCGATTCATTTGAATTATGAGATCAATTAATTGAGCAAATCTGTTATTCAATAGAATTCACTTTCTATCCGGAGCCAATGGACCTTCAAATTTCACTTCCAAAACAGACAATTTCGATTCAATAATGCCTATTGCAACAACCTCTCATTAATACTGCAAAAGTGAAAAACAACGATAGACGTACCCAACAATTACCGACCCAGAGCCGAGCTCTATGAATAATGAAGCAGCGGCAGCAGCAGCAACACACCACCGGAAATTTCTATACGACAACACGATGTACTTGCGAATGAATCATCGCATCATCGAGTAGAATTTCGTTACCGTGTAACGATCAATTCCCATCAGTCAAACTTGCCTAGCGGCTCATAAATCTTGGTATCGCGCGAAAAGAGAAGCGGGCGCGCGCGAGCAAAAAAAAAGCACGCCAGCAGCCGATCATCGCCCCGGTAATAACCGTCTTTCTCTCGAATGAAGCCATCTCAACTATACCCAATAGCTATATAGCAAAGGGTCAAGCCAAAACAATGAGTGAGGTTTACGTTGACCTCTCGATTAAATCGAGAAGCCGAAAGAGAAAGATATTTTGCGATTGCCGATCATGCCCATCACGAACTCGAACCGCTGTCATCGCTCCCCCCCTCCTCCCCTTTGCTTGGTATATTGGCTCGTCACGAGATTTATCGCGCACCGATCGATGTGGTACGTGTACGTGAAGCTCGCGGGATACTGTTATAGGAGTAGGAATTGCCGTAAGACGATGAGAAGGCCAGTAGTGCATATATGTGAGTGTAGGTGCTGTGTTTTTCTTTGTAGGCTACGTGTCGTGCGCATATGTGTGCCGGTAGTCGTTTGTACGCATATATACACATATGTCTATATATTGTAAACCATTACATCTTTATTACGAAAATTCTACGCTATAACTGTAGTTTCTACGTGTGGTTTTACAGTGTACCTCGTAAAATTTTTAAACAATTCTACCTGAAGATTTCACTACTATTGTTAACGTCAACCGCATCATCATCATCGTTTATAATGATGAAACTTTCATACTATATAATAAATGGTAACATGTGCAAAATATCTTCTATTGTATCGTAGTTAGAGTTATTACTTGATTATTTTGTCCGGTGTAGAACAAAAAGGAAAGACATAAATGATTATTATTCATTGAAAATTAATCGATAAAGTAAGCTATATAGGCCTTTAGAAACGATTATTGCTCTATTGAAGAGAATTTATTGAATGTACAATATGCTCACTGATACGATAGTTATGAACTGCATTCTAACGAAAACATCTTATAAATATTGGTGAAAGCTTAGATTTTTGTCCTGTCTTATAAATAAATCCTATTTTTACAATGGAAAATAGATAAAGTTGTTTATTAGAAAGTATTTCTGAATATATGATTGCATTTGTTTTCTTAATAGAAGAAAGTTTAAATGCCTTGTCGGTCTAGAGCTAAAAAAATTTGTGCATTCTATAAAAATTTCTACTTGATTGCTGGTATGTAAAAACAATGTATACGAAAACAACATGACTATGGTCACATTTGTACATAAACCATAATTTGTTTCAAACTTAAATTTAATTATCCATTAACATTTATAAAATCATTAACAAAATCAAACACTAATTATCGATAGCACAACTTTTGTTAAAAATAATAAATCGCTCGATACCAATATAGCCGTCGGAAGTTTTAATCAAAACAAGAATCCACAAATTCCAGAGAAAAGGTATCTGATAAAAAAAAGGAACCTATAACCGCAGACATAAAAAAAATTCACACCAGTTGAGGAATTTCTATATACCCGCGCTTCGAAAAGAAAGGAAAGCATCTCTCTCTCTCTCTTGCTATCATAGAGAACGAATTCCTAAAGGAGGGCGGATACGATACCCACCAGAGAAGGAAATTTCACCGCAGGCGGATATATGCGTGTCTGGCGCGTACCTTGCGTGTCATCGCGTCACCTTTTGCGCGATTATGTATCTGGACTAGACTCCGTGACGAATTGTACAAGAGACGCATGTAAAGTGTATACGTATGTAGGCGGAAGAAGAATCGGAGAAACTAAAAACAATCGCAATGAAGGTTACGACAATCCAGGTTCGTGGTAAAAGCTTAAGGAGCGGAGAGAGGCTATTGTTTAGAGGATTGAATTGGCAAATTTAATTCTGTAACTGAGATCTTTGAGGGTTAGGTTGAAATGATGATCATTTCACGGTATGATGGTATGACATTATAATGCAAATTATTATTTTATTATTATTTCACTGAGTAATAATAATACGTTTTCGGTGTACAATTGACTTTTGGTAACTTTTAATTTAAATTACGCATTAGTAAAAGATATAAATATTTAGAATATGATATTTTAAAAGATGTTGAGAAGCAAAAATAACGGTTTCTTATTACATCTATAAAATTTGTTGAAATGCTGGATAGGAAATATAATAGAAATATTAAAAATTGTTTAATTAGTTGCTACAACGGTTTGCAACAGGCGTATTCTACTTTATTACAATATCAAACACATAATTGGCAACGTTACCGATTATTTAAAGTTATGAATAGCTCAGAGAACATACTTCTAACACATCAATAATTGCAAACAAAACAACAAAAAAACCTCTAACCGCCTCCGCGTATAACTTGTACAAAGCCCCCGTGTACGTCTTTTCTTTATTCTCCTGAGCTAGATCCTTATCTAAAAGTTTCATCGAAGCCTCCTGAATTTCTCGTCTCCATTGTCTCACAGCGTATAGAGTAGCCCAAGTAGGCGTGCAAATTGAAAACGAGCCAGCGCACATACCTTTTTCCTCCCTCCCTTTCTCCTCCACCATCTCGTCTACCTCTCACTCTCATTCTCTTCAATAAACTTTTCTGCAGAATCATCTAATCAATTTCACACAAAACATATCCCCCCTTCCCCCCTCGGTCTCTTTAGTATAGCAAACTTTTTACATGTATGAACAGGGAGTAGCACAAATCGGATCTGTATATACATATGTATATATGCATGTGCATGTAGTTTGATGCGTTAAAATACGCGTTGGGAACTGTGTCATTGATAGATCTAGCTGTGGTTGTTTAGCTCGAGAATGTACGCTACCACGTCGCATTGATCGTCTTGACCCATTGTTCATACGCATGCGCAATGCATCTACAGAGAATAAGTTGAGGAAAGAGCCGTGTTTTTACACACCGCTTTTCTCCTTTTCCGCTGCTTTCGCGCGTTCGTGTAAAAAGAGGCGAAGTTGGCGAAGTCATCGATTAGTTATGATTATTCAAATAGCTGGAATATATACATATACATGACACGAATCAAAGAATTTTCTAGACTTGTGTTAAGGAGTGCTTAGTTTCGTATAGTGTGCGTATTATTAAAACGTCATCTTACTTTGAAAATTTTAATGGACTTCAGTGGATTCCATGCTGAAGAGTGTTTTCGAATAATTGCTTACCTGGAACAAAAAGAAAATAGAAATTCTTTAGGATTTCACTTTGAATATTTCTACATGTTTATATAATTGTCTATAGTTCAAATTTTATTTGTAAAACACGTTTCCGAGTTGATTCGTAATTCAAATGACATTATTTACAACAGTGGTATTATAAAAACCTATATTTAGTAAATAAAAACTATTATTACAGATTTTAGCTGTTTTTAAATAAAAGTTATTACAGCTTTTTCGAAGTATAAACTTTAACAATTGCTGTACAGTTGACTGTTTCTAATTGACAGTTCAGTGACCGGTTTCGGCACCAATTTGGTACCATATCATCTACGCGAATAAAACAAAATAATTCTCAATAAAAGATCGCATATTATCCTCTGGATAAAAATAACATTCGAAACCATCAAGAATGACCTTGGAAAAAAAGTCGTTTCCAACTCGCTCGCAAGCATTCTGAACACGAAATCGCAATGGCTTTTTGAGCCGGCAACAACGGACTACTTTCACAAAAATCCTGCGAACTCTCGAGACCATGTAAACAAGCGTGCACGCGAAACATTGAAATCTCCAGTCCACAGTCGGTCAGCAACACCATCGGGCGTGGATCCCCACACAGCAGCGTATATACCTTTAACGCTTATCAGCTGACAAGCTGCGAGTACGAGTGATACTGGGTTAGTAGGTCCAGGATTTTTCGCGCGCGCGTATATACGCTGACCACTTGTATATATATACGTTAAAAGCGCAAGCACGAAGTGGCCATTAGCCAGAAACCAGAACTCTCTTCTATTTGGATTTTTGTCGGTTTCCTCGTGCGCGCGAGAGAACGCGAGCTTGCCTTAAGAGCCATTCATCGCGTGCACACCTATATATGCTGTATACTACACCTGCGGGGAGACCTTCTTTCTCTCTCTCTTTTACTCCCGTTGCAGTATATAAGCGTGACTATGCGCAATGCATAGTGAACGCTGAAGTGTGGAAACTCAGTTGGACGAAACTTCACCCTGACGGCAAATTTTCTCGAGCTTGACTGTGTGAAACACGTTCGTGGGTATATAACAAGAAAGATTGGGTGATTGAGGTATAGGAGGAGAAAAGGGTATGCGAAATGCTTGTAGGCCGAAAAGTATACGGAAAGTTGTAGTTTGAAAATACTAAGGCAGGTGCTAACGAAGTTAACTCGGACAGCGCTGTATACGAAGTTATTTATTTGGTTAGCTTTTTAAATGCTGTTACTGCAGAGGAAACTGAGCAAGTATTTACGGTTCCCAGTCGAATGAAAAGATTCTTGTACCTTATAGAACTATAGCAGACAGTAATTAATTTTTTTAGATATTTTTCAGAGATCAAATGTGTGAAGTTCTTTTAAACTGATGAGAGATTGCTGAGTATTTACGATCTGCGAGATATTTTATTTCATTGCATAAATTTATTGAAAGTGTGTGTGTATAAAAAAAATCAATAAAATCTATAATTTCTATGACGTAATCATGCATCACATGGTTACTCTCAATTAGTGTGACATTTAAGATATTTTGATTTAACGATATTTTTTATTTATTATACAGTTTACCACCAAGTAAAATTTTTAAATGAAGCAGCACATAAATCACCTACAATATCTGCCTACCCATTTCGAGCACGAAAACAATCGTTCTTCTTCCGCCAACTCAAACCGCCATATTCTCCTGGGAAATCAGCGAAATCCCCGATTATAAAACTCGCGAAACTGTATCGATTCGCGTCGCAAACAGAAAAAGTTTTCGCAACTACGGTGTCGGCGCACGCCACCCACTTAATCTTATTTCAGTTCCAAAGCACGAGGGGAGCCTATCCCCCCCTTCCACAAGCGAAATGTGCTCGTAAAATCGTCTCTCAATCCCAATTAAAAGCACTTACAACGGCACCTGTAAATCCATCTTGGGGTCTATACGAACGTGTGCGCTTTCGTATATATATATCGTTTTATTCGCGCTCTCGCCGCGCGCGCGAGGTTCGTTCATCGAACCGCGAGGAGAGAAGGTTGCGCGCGGGCTTCCATGTTCCCTCAGTGACGTCTAACATGCAGCTTCTATGTCTGCCACTGATTGCCAGTTCGCGCCGATCGCGTGCGCTATCACGCGCCTGGATTATCTGAATCTCTCTTTCGATACCTGGAAATGATCAAAATAATAACAGTAGTTTCTGGTCTGTAAGTCTTTTATAGTTCTTTTTTGGGTTGTCTAAATAGTATCGATCGTTGTTTATATCAGTACTATTATCAAATTTACACCTGTGTTGTTGCGTGTTATCTTATTTAGTTGAATTTTCTGAAGAAATCTTTTGGTTTAACATAATTAATTTTGCTGTTTTCGTACTGGCAACAAGTATATCTCATTGGAAGCAAAGGATTGTTTGCCATATGCCGTGGTGGTTTTTTTTTAACTTAAAAGAAAAACTTCGTATTGTAAATGGCACAAGACTTTCTTTAATTATACCCTCATAAAATCATAAATTTTAAATTAGGGAAAGAGGGATTTTTTATTTTTTTCAAAGATGACTCGCCAAATCACGGACTTTCTAATGCCGTTTATGAGTATTTTACTCGAAAAGGGTGAAAGTTTTTTCTTGAATGGAGATGGCAGTAATTTCGTTTATTTGAACAGAATGATTTCGAGTTTACTTTTATTACTTGCTAACTCTTTGAATATACTTAACATCAAACATTTTCATATGCAGTAAAGTAATATAATGTTTTTTACCCATAGATATTGACACATGTTGAAAAAATCTGCGGCCATATAATATTGAGTGAAATCTATAAGTAACCTCTATGTAAAATATTTTGAACTATTATTTGCCACAGGTCTCTGTTACAAAAAATGAATGTTAATCAAAGTAAATGCACACAGTAGAAACTAAAATCATCACCGCTAACCATTACTGCATTTCCTGACAAACAGCATCTATATAAGAAATATTACGGAACTTGCTCTACACACGTAACAAATCGCTCACCTGCTTCAGGCGCGACAGTTCGCGCGTCACAGCATAATATCGCCATTTATATACCCGCGATGTCGATTCTTGCTGATCGAATCGCATCAGTATATCTGAATCACATCATATACCCCGAGCTCTATACCATAAACGCGCACTCATACGGCTATACGCAGAAATAATAGCAGCGCCATTGCACAACGCGCGCGACGCGCGACATTTCCCGTATAGACACAAAAAAGGAAAGGATCCCGTCGACTCATGCGTATCCTTTAACGGACGCGCGAACTCTCGCGCGTCGTTTTTTTTTTGTTTGTCGCCAAAGCCCATTAATGTGAGTAATGAGCGCACAGGAAGAGAACCGTGTTTATCTACTACTGAATTTGCGAAACCATTTTTATCACCGTTCGTTCTCGTCTGCGGGAGTTTGATTAATAGGGGTAGAAGCTCGACGGACAAGTTTATTTTTGATCGGTTCAGTTGATAGACGGGATTATAATCCTCATTTTTCTAGTTTAGAAGGTGTGTCGTATATTGAAGATTCTTGGGTAGCGAGACGAGATTTGTGTCATATTGGGTCGAAAGCGAAACTGGATTTGTATAAACATGATTGAACAATGATATTTGAATATATGAATAAGGATGTTACAAGGTGTACAAGAAAATTTCTGCAATATTTATATGTGTTTGAAACATAGAAAACAATCTAAAACTAGTAATAATAGTCAATTTTCATTTGTAAAAAATACTTCGTATATCCTTTTGAATTACTCAATTTCACATATATTTTCACCATGGAACTTAACCAGTCATGAAAATCCATTACAATCTCCTATATTAATTACGCCAATATCACAACTGACCTATAAATTCAAACCTTCCCATAAACATTACAAACCATTTACCGTAAACGTTACGAATTAACTGCGCCGATAGACGATAATCGCGTGACATATCTCATGTATACCTATACTCCCGAAAAAGTTCTTCCTCTTTCAAACCAGTCCTGGAAAATTAATCCAGTCGTCCAGTACGTGCGTCAACTTCTCTTTTGAAAAATCACCCAACAACATACACACCGTACGGCATACGACTATATACACAATGTATACACCATATAGTATATACATCTCGCGAGAAGGAAAGCTCCATTCGCGAGAAAGATAAAATCATAGGCATGGTAATTTAGACAGCCTAATAATTCAGAAACGCGCGCGCGCGCCGGCGCTATCCTTCGTTCCTATCGCTTTCCTTTACAATATCGGCGTCCGATCTATACGTACTCGCGGCCGCCGCGTGTCAATATAATCGAGAGCTTCGGGCCAAGTTTAATGGGACGCGATGTATAAACCTTCGGATGAGATCTCTTTGATGTAGATATGGCTGACGACTGCTGATGTTATACGGTTTTTCGATATCTGTGTTTGCCCCCTCGTAGATGATTCGTGGCTATTCTCATTCTTTTTTTTATGAATCTCACGTAGAAATTCGTGTCACGTTTTAGTATATCACATTTCGAAAATGAACGTTTGAAAAAATGTATATATATGGATCTAACAGTGTATGATAATTTCTTGTAAATATACGTGATATTTAAAGATTCACGCGTGTATAATGTATTCCGCCTATGAGTTGGAAATATTATTAAGGGAGAATTCTAAATTCAATACGCAATAAGGTTTTATATTCTTTTTTGTCCGATCTTTCGTGCTCCAAGGCAATTTGTCAAGTCCGCGCGGCAAAGGAGAAAGTTGGCACATGTAATTAGAGGTTTAGGATTGATGTATTTTCTGGCTGTCATTGAGTTCTATTGTTACATCCTAGAGTGATGCTTTGCAGTAGCAGGAAGCGTCTAGACAAGCGTTAAATAATAGCAAAAACAACTATAATTTTGTTTACTTTTGAAAAAAAAAAGAATTTTCATTCACATGTCGATTAGATACTTTCGATTTCATGTATGTACAAGAAATTCCAGAATCATGTGACAAAAAGCCTAGATTAAAATCCTTAATTATTTTCTTTTATAAAAGAAATACAATTTTAATGTGAAGAAATATTGTATCGCGTATAAGACTTTTTTGCTTTTAATTATTCTTTTGAGATAAGGTTTTATACAGTTTCCTTTTATCACGATTGAAGTCCTTTTACTTTCTAAAAGAGAAAGTTTTTGTTGTATTTTTATATAGCTTATCAAAATAGTATTAAAAAAATTTATTTGTATTGTATATTTATCATGTGATAATACTTTAAACCGAAATACAATTGTTAATGTTTTATTGAAAAATAAAATTAAACGTAAATTTTAATATCTTTTCTGTGATATTTCGAAAAACCCAGCTATCTTGATAAACAGCTAAAATTTAAGTTGATCCGCAAAAAACGGCAAAATGACCAAAAAAAGTAATCGAAAAAAAGAAAAAGACGTTTCCTGCAATCTAATAACTTTGTTTGAAAACGACACAGCTGCAGTCTTTACAAAAACAGAGCAAACGAAATGTCCAGCAGATGCAGCAGAACCGACACGAGTATCGATTTCGGCTTACCCCGTCCCCCCATCATCCAAGCCTAATCTTTTCTCCGATTTTATACACACCTATATATATACCGACTGGCTATATGGCATCGCCTCAACGCTGACCGAGACATTGAACTTGCACGCGGACGAGATTCGCGGCGAATGAGTCACTCTGTATATGAAACCGGCTTCGCGCGCTGCTCAACGAGGCGAGGGTGGGCACGACAATGGTGGCAGCTTGCTGCTACCCTCGACTCCGGATGAAATCAATAATGGTCCGCGTCACTGTAACGCCGCGGTTGTTTCTCGTACTGGTATATACGTGTCATGTTTTTCCGTTTCTTCTCACCCGTAAAGTCATTAATATTTCTACTCGTTATCCTATGTTAAACTATATATCGAGTCAAAACGTTTGAAAACATCTTTTTAATAATAAATAGTAATAATTATGATTAGAGATAGTGTTTAAAAAGGAAGTGAAGATTTAATATATATTTTTTTTATTAGATTAAGACTATAAATCAAATATCAAGACCGAATAAATAAAATGAACTGTTTGATGGTGATATTGAATTACAATGAAACCACTAAACCGTGGTATTCTTTTAAGACTATTAAGAAACCGAACAAGCTGTCATCTTCGCTTTGGCCAGGCTGGCTAATTTAATTATTCAAGTTCAAGTAACCAAGGGTCGATGTCTGGTATTCAATTACGGTTTAACTTGGTTGTCTGACTCGAACATTAACGCGCCGTTGTAACTGCTAAATTGTGAATAGCAAATTAGATCATGTGCGTTTGTTATGAATACGATTAACCCTAGAACCGTTTAACCTTTGGTATAAGCAAATTTCTTGCAAATTATTCATGTCTATATATAGAGCTTGCCAGTTATTTAATAAAAAAAATTAAATAAATAAAAAAATAAGTACGAGGAAAAACTTTTTGCGATAAGATTTTTCAATGAGATAAATTTTGTAGATATAACATTTTGTTCTCAATAAGTATCATATTGCAACATAAAATATGAAATGGATACTGATGTTAAGAGTATCCCTTATAAAATTATCAAAGTGAGTATTAATCAACTGTTTAAAAAATCTGGGCAATTATTCAAACATGCACAACTATAGTATTTACAAAATTGTAATTCCTGGCATTTCGCTTTTGTAGTAACGTACAGATTTAGTGTAGTGTAAATTAGATTTCAAGTATTTTTCAGTCATTCAGTCGAACTGTCGTGAGGAAAGGATTTAAATTAGAAATACTTGTTGAAGTTTCCCACGCTGTTTCGAGAAACTTACAGAATTTTTCATTTGTCACGATCGACAAATTGGGAAACATCATTAATTCTAATTAGCGATACCAAAAGGTTAACAAATATTTCAAAAATGAACTCGCCAAATCATATTCAAATAGATAAAATTCAACTATAGAATAAATTTTGGACATAAACGAAGCAGTTTTGTTTGAAAGTTTTAATTTTCTAATTAAATAGTATAAGAAAAAGTCATCAAGTAATTGACAGCAGAATGTGTGGTTTAAATCGTTATCGATGGCACACCTAGAATGGGTATATTTCAGAAATATAAGAGCAACATGACAGATGAAGTGCACGGTGTGATGTATGGGAGTTAGCCTTATTAGTCTTTATACCTTTAAAGCGAGTTTGTGTCTCTTTACGAGGTCGTATTTTTTTACTACTAACTAAACAACACCACGTACTCGTACTAGATATTGCATTAGTAGAAGAAAAGAACAAGACAATGTCACGAAATGAATACCCTTATACAGACGGAGATCAAATTCGCGTTAAAAGCGTGGGTGTAGTCCGGACGATACGGGTGTGTGTGACTTTTCAGGCGACTGGAATACAATATAACTCCTTGGGTGGTTCAAGTTTCGATTTTGTGATTGGGGCTATGGAATTTGTAAGTTTTCACTATCTTAAACAAGCCGAAAATGTAGATGTATTTGAAATTTCAAATATTCACAGTGATCGAAATATCGACATAGAGCTTTTTATTTTAGTTAAGATTTGTCCAAATCGTTTTGAGGGCGATTATAAAGGTTAAACTTAAAGATTTACAGGTATTATTATAAATACTTTTGGCTCAGTATTTTTACCTATAAATCGGAAAATGGTAACATTTTTTCATTTAATGTATTATGAACATTTAAAGTTTCAACTATCAAAATCTAAACAAGTGTACGTAAAAAGATGCAATAACATTACAAATTAACGTTAAAAAGTATTATATTTTGTATACTATTCTACCATATTAATTGTTTTTTGCAATTTACACAATTTATTCGTAAGCGTTTTAGAACAATCAGTAAACTCAAAGTACAGTAGCACACTAAAAAGTAAAGTATAATAAATAAAATCTTTTACTTTTTATTATAAAAATAATACAATTGTCTGTACAATCAATAAAATACTTTCATGAAAGAAAGCCTTATCATACTCGGTACCGTTCATACAAGGTGAAGGTTAATAAACAAGGTGAACGATTTTAATTAAATGGTATCAATTATTTAATAGCACATGACTGACAAAACTTTTGAATTAAGAAAAAATTAATTACAATTCTTGAATTGCATAGTTTCAATTAGTAGACTATAAATTAAAATAAAAATGAAAGAATTATAGTGAAGTCACTATACATTTTTAATTAGAGAATAAAATAAAATATTCATTTAAGTTAACTTGGGTATTTGGAAAATTTATCATAATTTGTATTATAAAATTAGGGCAGTAAACTTCAATTTGAATTTGATTATAGGGCTACCATCTGAATAACAGTCAGTCCTAAATAACGTGAAGTCCTTTCTCTATTAGAAAAGAGATTTCCTAATCACCTGTAAGTACTGATCGGTGCATAATTAAAATGTCAAGAAAAAATGTTATCTGTTCACGTTGATTAATGAGCTGCTTCTAGAAATCATAGTAAACCAATAACACGGATCCATATTAATATTTAAAAGTTTTAAACTGATTTCTAAGACTCGACACATCACAATAATAAGATAACTTCCAAATGATTGATTGTTTTTGGGATAGTCTATTTTATAAATCATTAATAGGATATCAAAGTTTTATGACTACGTAAATGACCAATCTGTTCATTCGACTTTCTAAATACTGAAAAACTCTGTCGATTGTATACCGTAATTAACAAACCAAATTATATTCTATTTTTAAGAAATATTTATACAGTATCAATTTTACTGAAGTTTGTCTTTACTGTTTTTTTTAATTGAATTATTTGTATTTTCGCTATTAATAATTAATGTTAAAATTGTTTATTAAGTAGCACTATGTATAAGAAATTTTAACAATAAACTGTTTAGCTTTTCTAATCAACATAATTTGAGTAAAATGATAATTATTTGCCGGATGTTTATTTGAATGTTTATTTGAATACTTATTCGTGTAAAAATTAATATTCGTAAAAAATATTTACTTGTTTCTTTCACTTAATTGAACGTTTGCAAAGTATTTAGTTAAAATACTTATTTTCTCTATTCCAACATAACTCGTATTACTTTCCCAACATGACACAATCAACTCTATGGATTTTACAGCTTGTTTCATCTTTAAATCATTCAAAAAATGTCATTTACCGTCAAGAAAAAGTAAAATCGTCTCTACTTGAAATCCAAACCTTTTTTACCCACTTACGAAACCGTCGTCGACACTTATGTGATAACACACTTGAGTATAGTAAAAATAAAAGCTTTCAGAGACTCAAATCAGAAAAGAAGTCTCTGTTTGACTTATATTTGGAACCATATCTCATGAAATTTAATGTCTATTAAAAATTAACAATAATGACAATTTATATATAATTCATTTAATTCTATGAGAAGAAATGTGTTTCGTTATTTCAAGTCCCCTTTTTTTAACATATATTGTAACTCATATCACAGCAATGAAAACAATAAGTATAAAATATGTAAATATCAATGTTACAATTTTTTTTTGTATACGAAGCTCACGCTATACTGTCTATTTATTTTACTGATAATGTAAGTATATCGCTACTAGCTTTAAAAATGCTATCATTGATGTAATCATATCATTAGTAACCATAATATCTTTCCATTAAATATAAAAAAGAAAGCATTGAAACCCGCCGTCGGGCTTTAAAAGGCCGAGAGACCACTTACGTAAGAGAAAGATGAATTCCTTAAATGCCATTATCGATTATACAGGTGATTTAACGAGAGAAATTTCACTTCGAATATATATACACGCACACGCGTACACTACAGACGCGTGTGCGTGCAGCCTCTCTCATATACGGCGGTCAAGCGGAAAACTACAGAAGACGCAGCAGCAGAACGCTCCGCACGAATACCATTAAATACGAGGCACGTCTGGAGGCTTCGGGGGTCCGGGCGCCAAAACAGGAATTGCCATCAATCAGTCTTTCTCTTTGGGGCTCCTCTCCCAGAGGACAGCTGTGCAGTATAGAGAGAGAATGCAACTCGCGCATTCACGAGGAAGCGAAATCCTCCCGCGCTATCTCTCTCTCGACTCTCGCCGCGCAGCATCAACGAATCTTCTTCGCGTATATATAATTAATTCCATCTACGAGTGCGCGCTGCTTTCCTCTCCTATAGCGCGCGTTGCAGTGCTTTACGTAAAGCGACACCTTTTAATCCGGCTTCCGCGCGCGAGTGTAATCTCTCGTAATCCTCGCCTTTACGACTCTGGAAAATCTCTCGAGAGAGTTGCTGCTGCGGCTGGCTCTGTTTTCTCGTTTTGCGCATGAGGCGGCTATAGCTTCCTGAACAACACCGGCGATGGCACGACTTCCACTCTCGAAGAGGACCGCGTGATAGCAGTGGTTTCTGATGTCACGAAGAGAGCACGCAGTCTCTCTTTCTCTCTTTCATTCCGATGTGCGCGCACCGCCTGAGGCACTTTCGATTTCTCGTTGCACGACGACCGACGCAAGTTCGATGACTTGTTTACGCTTTATTTTGAACGCTTCGTAATGAAAGGTACTTGGTGGTTTTTTATCGTTGGACTTTTGCAAGGATTTGAAGATTTATGTCAAATTAAACTAAATTTTGGTTGTGAAATAGCGTCAAGTGGATAACTTGAAAATAAATTTTGGAGTTTGTTCGTTATAAAAAAGAAATGTAAATCTAAAAAAATGAAAACTTTTGTTTACAATTTTGATAAGTAGAAAATAGACATCGTAAAATAAAATTTGAAGTCAGACAATTTTGTAAACTTGCATTTTTTAGTTACTTTTGCACTGTCTTATTGGAATGGTTGCAAAATTTTTTTACACTAAAGGACATGATTAACCAAGACGTTCTGTCAAGGTTGATTCCAAAAGTTCAGTTTAAATGATTTCATATCTTTCAAATAATTGGTTTACAACCTTGCAACAGTAAATATATATTTTTTTTTAAATTTTTTTTTTAAATGTAAAAGATTTTATATTCAAATTAGTATATCTTTATAAGTTGCATATTAAATTTCAAGAATATAACTAATAATCTTTTAATTTACTTTAATGAAAATTTTAATTAGATCCTTGCTATCATTGTTTATTTATGTTTTCCAATTATACTTCCATGAAAACCTATTTTTCTTCTTAATTTGCATACAATTTATTGAATTCTAGAATGAAATGAAATTATTAACGTACGTTTAATTAGCAAATATTTTTCCTTGTCATTACATGGGTACAGTTTCTCATTTTAAATACTTTCGGAATGAAATTGCTTTCGTTACCTCTTTTACTTTCTCCGATAATGGTGACGAAATATCCTTCTCACCTTCTCAGTCTTTCATTAAAACTTATTGAACTGTCCTTTTAAGTGTGCAAAAATGAATAGCATCATTTTTTCTCTGGGATGGGAATTTCCAAACAGTATCGTAATTCATGCAATGTCATCCAATGATAGTCAAAAATAAAATTATTGCTACCAAAATAATGCTTGTTTTTATATAAAATACTAAAAAAACAATCATGTAAAAGTATGTTTATAATTGTTTTTAATGCATTTGTAAAACAATAAAACATAGCTTTTACTTTTTGTCAACGCACATTTACTTGTTTTTATTAACTTCTCACATAACTGATTCACATTTTTATACAACTTTCTCCAATAAATTCAGTATAGTATTTCTTTATTTCAATCACAGTCTGAATTTTTTTATGAAAAATTTTTCTTACATAATGTACACCTGCATGTGTCCACCAAATTGCTTTCACGGAATTGTTAAAACAAAAACAAGAAACTTTAAAACAGAATATTTCTTTATTAAAGTAATATTAACAAAGATCAATTAGCAGAAACTCATGTGATAATCATTGAATAGAGAAAATTTTTCAACCGCGAAAACAATTATTAGTTAACTTTATCTTTACTTTATTAAATTATCATTTGTTTCGTTAACAAATATATATTTCTTGAAAATCAAAATCATGATTAAAACAATAAGGATATCCGCTTGAATTTATTTAAAATCGAATGGTTAGCATATATTTATAAACCAGTCAACGTGAACGAGACTCGGAATACCTTTTAGGGCTTATGAAACTTTAGGAGTCCTACGGTTCTCATTGTATATATAAGATTAAGGGTGTGGTCGGCGCAGACCCTGTTCACCACCTTGAGAAGAGTTCATCGCGAGACTCTTTCCAAACCAGACTTCAAGGCCAAGTGGTCACATTTAGAAAACATGTGCACGTCAGATGAGTTCGTGTATATATATATATATGTACGCTTGACCGTTTGCAGAGAAAAAAACCGGCTATTGTAATTTTTGTTGCACGCATTTATATTTGGAAAATACTGTTTGGAAATTATTTATCATCCAACACGTATATTAAAATATATAATATTCAACCCACCATTAAACCATGTTAAATGGGTTATTTCGTGTTATGGCATGTTTTAAGAATTGACCAAAGAGTTGAAACAACAATTCGTAAAAATATTTAACCATTAGTAATAACTACAGTGGTTAATATATCGTTAACAATAACAAAAGTCCTTATGTGCTATTTAAATAAATCCTTTTACTTTGCATCTCAATAAATCACAATAACAGAGGAAAAACAAACCATTCAACCTCATCTGTGGTATTTTCGAATTATCCCTTCATCACATCCTTGACCGCCAACTTACCTCTCTCTCTCTCTCTCTCTCTCTCTCCACCCACATGCTACACATGTATATATCCATATATACACACTCTCACCCTATATGCTAATGAATCTCCGCGCGGCGCGTGACGAATTTACGATGCACACGCGTCATAAGCGCCAAGGGGTATATATTCACGCAAGTATAGGTATATATACACGTATTATACACTCAGGGAGTCAGTCAGCTTCTCTCTCTCTCTCCAGTTTTAGAAACTTATCGCGTCGCCGGATCGGCCAGCTGATCGCATCGCCGTCACGCAAGCGGCCATAATACAACACGCCCAATGTAATACGCTCTCGAGCGCACGCGGGGTCGCTCGATGCAGCATGCGCGAGCAAGCGTGCAGCGAAGAGAGAGAAAAAAAATTTCCTCTTCAGCGCCTATATACTGCACCTCAGGGTCGTCCACCGTTTAGTCCATGTGCGCGCACGCGTCATCGGCGCTCTATACCTATAGACGAGTTTGTAATATCTTTGCAGAAGAATTGAGCGTACTCGAATGCACGATTATCTCAATCTTATGGTGCCGAGTACTTAATGGAGCACGATTTGCTTCAATACTTTGATCATTCTTTTTTTATTTTTGTAATGGATTAATGCAGTTGATAGGTTTTTTGGGAGAGGGTTTGTACCGAAGGTTTAGGTTTTGCTTCGGTGCTGCAGAAAATTTTTTATTCGACACTATACTATTTCTGTAGAGAGTATTATTTATTATAAAATTTGTATTTTGTACTTATAGAATTTCTTTAATGTAATAAATTCAAATGATTTGTAAAACAAAGGCGGTTTGCAAGCTACGACAAACAAAATATTAATACTTATTCTCAGTAATAATAAAATATTTTTTAAACTTTTATGAGAAATGTCTTAAAATAACAAATGAGATCGTAAATCTAAAACTGCATACAGTAAAATTTCTTATAGTATATGATGCATCGTAAACGCGAAGTAATTGTCGATAAATTTATATTTTAATAAGTTTTAAAATGTTAAAAAAAAATGTAGTAAGCCAAGTTAACAATACGCTATCTTGATAACCACATTTAAATACATGATAGCGACTTGTGTAATCTTATTTGCAAATGGTAAATTTAGTTGACCTCTTAATTCCATTAGTTAAGATAATTACTGACAGAATAATCTAACCTCATATAACTCTGTAACATTGTTATGTGGAAACTTATCAAGGTAAATATTATTCAATCTACTTTATCATTACATTCTTATCAAATCATAACGTCTTCACATAAAGTTCATAAAATTTTTATCTTATCGTTTTATCAAACACGACGCTTATACGAGTAAGAAATTTGAAATTTTTTAATAAAATATTAATTATATAAATGAATTTCAAGTTGTTTTAATTAAAACGCGTCAATGTCAAATTCGAGTAACAAACAAGCACACGCACACACACACACAGAAATCCGAGATAAAAGCGTTTCCAAATAAGGACAACAATAATATATCCACATCTCACGCTACACAAGTTATACCAACCTAATGAACTATATTCGCCGGCTGCTTAACCCTGTCCTCCGGCGATGTCCTTGAACAACTACCATCACCCGTACTAAAACCTCACACGCAGCCACACTATATACGCCCTTCAAATATCACACTATTATTAACCAAAAATCTTCACCAACTGCACTTATACATATATAAATACACACGCACGTATTCACACAGCACAGTATATATAGTATCACGTGGCGACGACAGCAGCAGCAGCGGCGGCTCGAGCACACGCGCGCGTCTCTTCTGCTCGTGAAGTCGTAGCAGCAGCAGCGCTCGCAGCGCCGTTTTCACTCTCTATAGGAGAACAGCAGCACACGCACAAGCAACCGCGAGGGTGAGTCGACGGCGCGGCACCCCATGGGGGACTAACTGGCTCTCTCTACGCGTGTGCGCTTGCCCTACTCTCTCTCTCTCTTTCGTATCGTCGTCGTCGTCGTATATGCGTGCGCGCGCCGCTCGCGTTCGTGGACCAAACATCTGTCAACCCCCCCACCACTATTACATATATATATGCGCGCCCCCGACGCCTCGTCGTCTCGCTTGCTCGTTGTATATAGCTGCAGTGGCGCGACGGCGGCGCTTCTTCTTCGACGCGTATATATGCACGCACGCTGCACGCACAAGATTATATATATATATATATATATATGTATATACGTAGCTTGAGACGCGCGTGTGCGTGTGTGCGTTTATTTGGAGGAGAGTCGTACATATATATCTATAGGGTTGGGTTAGAGAGAGAGAGAGAGAGAGACGCGTGCGTATACCGCATGTGAGAGATGGAAGAGGGAAAAAATATGTAGGAGCGAGGCGTGATTTTTTGAGACTGCGGTGATGCTGTATAGGTCGATTTTAGTGCGTTTTGATTTGTTCACGTTAGCGATGGATTTCGTATAGTGGTGAAATTTGTCGAAGGTCATTTTGACTGAATTCCATAGAGATTGTATATGATTATAGAATTTAACTGATGTTCTACATATAAGTGTACGATAATAAATATTATAAAATTACTGTACTTACTTAGCAAAGAAAATTATATATTTATAATAGGAGTCTTTGACACCTACCTGCAACAAACAAGAAAAAAAGATTTTTTAGTCATGGTTATTTAAAATAATGGTCATACAATATTATTTTTATATAAACATTAAAAATAACATTTATATACACTAACTAAACGATAAACTAAAAAAAAAATTCAAAACCTAAAATTTTGTTTATTTTTTATCCTCTTTAGATTTCTATAAACTTATTTTGTGACTTGAATAATCATCTAAAAACTCCGATAATGAGTAAAATCTAATTGAGTGTATATTCCGCAATATATTTTTGATAAAAAAAACTTTTGCTTATGTGGCAGCTGAATTTTAGCAGTTATGGATAATTATTCAAGGTACAAAGTCTATATTTACATTTATATAATTTTGGATTTCTAATTTTCTTTTTCGGCTCATTAACTCTACTTTCTTAAACATCGGCCCATCCTTATATTATCAGATTTTATATAAGTTCAAATAAAAATTATTTTTTAAAAAGAGCCTGTATTTTAGGATTTTAAATATGTTCTGCTGCTTCCGGGTTATCATAAAATATCATGGAAGGTAAGATAAGAAAATTGTTACCATTTTTTTTTTTTAAATTTCCAAAGCTTGACATTTATGGTTATTTCCATTCATTTAAAATAAACTCGCATTTATAAATTTATTAGGTATATTCGAAGATTACAATTTTACAAACATAGTGTAGGGCCACACCCTTGTTTTAAGTAAAGGATTTTATATTTTCAAAATGATAAAAGACTGTTGATTCAGTTGCACTATGCTTTACGCGATGAGTCAACATTTTTAATTTTCTAAAAAATAAGTCTGTGCAATATTGAACTTATGAGAAATCCATGATAATTGTAACAGATTCTTTTATGCCAACTTCGAGGCTGGAGTTCTGAATCAATTAAAAATCTGAAATTTATTGGAAATATTCTTCAAGCCTTAAAAAAAAGAAAATACTAAAGTAAGTATTAATATTTTACTTCAGCTTGCGATATACAGTGCACTCGTTCCTAAAAACGTCTAATAAAAACGTGAAAATGAATGAAAACAAGTTTTTAATTAGAGTAAGCTGTAGACGGTTTTATCAAGTAAACTGTACAAAAATAAATATTGAAATTTCAACATGTGAAGAGCTCATAAAAATTAATTATTTAATTTTTTTTTAGAAATCTCTTTGAAATTTTACTAAAAAGATCATATTTGACTGTCATAAAATGGGAGTATTTATTGAAATTTAATTGAAAACCCTTTAACCGAGTCCCATAATTTCTCTTATTATCAATAAAACATTATTAAGCAGAGATGTTAATAATTAGAACGTTCAAATGAAGAAATACAAACTTAGAACTTTTTTTCCCTCGCAGCAAAGAAAGAACAATACTCTTTTCATTTCAAAAATTGTTTCAAGAACCTACTACATCACACGCTTTTTTTTCTCTCCTCGTCCCACTCGCGTCCTACAAAAAAGCTCTACCGTCGACGTTAAATCTTGATAACTTATATCTAGCTCATTAATCAAAGTGTGACACGGAAATTCAAGGAGCTCACGAGCATTCCAGAAATAGAAATGAAAGAGCGTCGACAGAAATTTAGCATCGTGTGCGCGCACACCACTATTATAGTTATATATTTTTTTTCTCCCTCAAACGTATATATCCTATACGTTCATATGGATACAGATACAATTTTTCCCTCGTATTCTCTTTGCTTTCGCTTCTACGCACGTCTCGTGTCAAAGTTCGAACAAACGTATGTACAAGGGGACGTGTATCGGTAGATATAATTTAAGAGCTCAGATGGCTAATATACGCGCGTAGTGTAGACAAGGGGAGCGGAGAAGAAGCAAAAAGGGCTGCTCGAAACACTCGACAGGCTTCTTTTTTTTCTTCGCAGTTGTGGTCGACGGAATTTTCCTGTGGATTTTTCATGAAGAGGGCATCGATCGCGTGCACAGGAACTCGCATGATTGTCTTTCGGAATGGATTCGTTCGTAATTCTTTCCTTCCTCAGTGTGTGTTTTTCGTTAATGTTTAATAAAGCAATCTACTTTCAGCTATATAACATCTAGGTATCGATTTTAGCTGAACATTTTGCAATAGATTTTTTTTTTATATAAATTCACTAGCTTACAAATAGAATATCGGGCCACTCAATCATCAAAAGTTCAAATAACCACGACACAAACAAATTGGCCATACTGGCACATCAAACGCAACAGCTCTACGGCAATTGTTGCCGGAAGTGTCGGGATAATTTAGCGCTTCCCATTAATAATAGTCTAACCCGGACGCCAAGGCCTTATATACCGCTATATACTTGTCGCTTAACGCAGCGTCCGCATAGTGAAGCGAACGCGCACGCTTCGCAATTAGAATTGTTTCACGCGGCTTATTAGGGACACGCGCATGCGTCCACTGCCTGTTTGTCTCTGTAAACGCAAGCTGTATACGCGTAGTTATTTATTATATATAGGGAGTAGACGGGAAATCGTAAAGTTTGGGTGAGGGCTGTGTGGTGCGGTTTTGAAATTACCGCGTCATCGCGGACGGTAAAGCAAATAAGCATAAGGTACTTTCTTCATAGGAATCACGGTACAATTGCGCTTTCGCCGAAGAGACGTATACTTAACCAGAGAAAGAGAGAGAGAGGGACGATGGTAGACGCAAACATTGGGATGAGTTGTCTTTTCCATTATCGAGGTTTTAACTGCGCGAGTATTGTTTTTAGAGTGCTTATACAAGTATAAACGAGATTGCGCGCACAGGAGAGGAGAAGTCGTGTGGCGTATATGTATTTCCGTTTCTGAAGACATAACATTGCGCTTTCAGTTTCTTTTAGGTATAATGTTTGTTTAACAGGAAAAAATAAATAAGAAAATTGATCGAATTTCACCGTAGATATTTTAAGTTGGGGAATAAATTTTACTTGTAAGAAAATTGGTATAGCTTCAATTTGGTAAATAATTGTCGTCTATATTTTGTCATTATTGAGCAGAAGTATGATATATTTTTCTATAGTTTTACCTTGTTTTATGTGTGTTTTCTTTTATAAAATCTTTATTTTACTCGGTATTTTCTTCCGTAGAAATAAAGAGACAAAGGTAATACAAATTTTAATTTATACACGACCAATCGTAACAATGAAAAAAGTGTTTATTATTTTGATCTAGAATGAAGTACATCTTCTATACACTTTGCGCAATTAGGTCAGTGAATAGATTCGTCTGTTTGTAGAGTAAATGCTTGAGTGACCACTTTTGAGCTATCGGCAGGGGCGAACATATGGGCTACTTAAGTGCAGCTGCAGCTGTTTGGCCAAGCTCCATTGCAGTTAAAACAGGCCATTGACTGTACTGGACAGAGTGATCAAGCTTAATAAATTTACGGTTCAATCAATTTAATCTCTAGGATATACCATACCATACCTTGATAGTGTATACAATGATGAATTTCTGTAAAATATTTTTAGCGTCAAAAAGAAATAAAGATAATGAAGTAGATCGATTAATGAAATATTATTTTGAAATCACATAAGAATACAAGTCAATAAAGTAAAAATATTAATAATCTAATTATAATTTGTTATAAAACGTACTAGTTTTTTATCTGAACTTTTTTATTATGAAGGTCAAGTTTATGTTCATGAATATTACCACGTGGTTACGTGTCAAAGTGTCAATTCTCACACCTTTTTCTTTACTTGCGTGAACTAGACGTAAAGAAGTGAGAAATTCCAGTCGAATAAAGCTTAACATAACCAGCACCGCGTGGTTTTGCGCTACGTAAAATCAGGAAGTGTAATTGTACTACATTAATTTAACAATAATAACTTTTTTGTATGAATTACACAAAATAGCTGTATAGTATCAACAAATAAAAAATTAATAATAGTTAAAAATAGTTAACTGTTAATCCTCGCTTGGCTGTCAGGGGTAACTGATTGACTCCAAAAAAGAAATGTCATTAATTTTAACTTTGGAGATAATTCAACGAAGATAAATGTACACGGAGGGTCGTTGATTCCCAATTCGTTGTCTCAATGGTGGATTTTAAATTTTTTATAAATATACCGCTATAGATATGTGTATAAGAATAATTTATCGGGTAAAAAGATAGATCTAAGAATTTTGAAGATAACGAGTTCTAAAACCATCGGATATCAATTTTTGGTACAATAATTCTAAAATTTGTGCAGTCAAAAAAGTTTCTTCGTGGGGTCACTATTTTTCTGCAACGATATTAGAAAAATATGCCTCATCAATTAGTTATATTGATTTTGTTATGGTTAGTTGCAGATCGTTATGCTCTAGTCATCGCATAGACAATGTCTAGTTTTCATGGCGAAACTAACAGAAATCTATTTCACAATTTGAACAATAAATATCTGTATAAATACAAATTACTGAAAACACAAAGATTTCCATAATTAACGTTTATTTAATACGAACTAATAGTTAAATAAATATAATTTTGTGACAAAGTCTTGATTAGAATTGATGAAACTATTTGACAAGCACTTAATGATTACTCTCGTTGTTAGCAAAATCGATAAAAAAACCTTTTTCGTCCTAAAATTTGAGCCGTTTGATCATCCTCGTTAGTTTTCCAGTATTGTCCCACGACATTTTTCCAGTTCAATCAACTCGTCTTCCCATCCACCATCACCCTTCTCTCTCTCTCCCTCCCTCGCACGTCCCCTCCCCCCTCTCTCTATCTCTTTCTCTTTTAATCCAATTTCATCAGACTTTTTCTCCCAGCGCTTTCATCCCCCACGCGCATTTCATGCAATTTTCTCGGTCCCGAGCTTTATTGTTCGATACCGCAGGTATCATCAGCGCAGAGAATATTTTTCATCACGCCTCCTCGTGCTCTTATCCCAACTGTACTGCTGCAGTGGAATGACACATGTGCACTCGGTGCAAATTACGATCTACGAGGTATAGCCGCAGCAATTGCTCTCGCCGCCGTCGCCATCAACGAGACGTTACCGTCCTTTTAACGCTCCGCGCGCGAGGAGTTGTTCCAAGAGAGAGAGAGAGAGAGAGAGAGAGAGAGAGAGAGAGAGAGAGGAGCTCGAGTACTTCATCTGATGTGTGAATGATAGTTGAACAACCTTTCTTGCGTCTTGATCGTGGGTAATGAAATATGAGTTTTTATGCTGTGCAATAATTAAGTTGCCAAGGTATGCTGTTATAGTTCTCTTATTATTATCAAAGGGATTGTCAGGAAATTTTTTATATATGACAGTATACTAATATGAAAGTTGGGTTCTGTCCAGATATCGGTATTACAGAGGAAGATTGCTTATTGCGAAAACGAAGGGTTCGATACACCATCAAGCTACCCCTGGTGGAAATCCAAAACATTTTATAGCTAATAACTGGGTATTTATTTTGGCGATGGCTATAAAACAGGTATTTCTTTTTTTCAAATTCTAGCTCGCGATGCAACGCTTTTTCTCCTATTATTTGACCATTTTCTAGATTGAAAAATAGAATCAGTTTATCGCAGATTGGCACAAGCTAGTTTTTATCTATTTTAGAGGTTTTAAAGTTAGACAGTTTTTTTAGATAAAAAATGGGTAGTAAAAGTCTAGTTATATATTGGAGAATAGCGAGAGAGACAGAAAATAATGATAAAAAAGATAGTTTTCGACATATATCTAAAAGGGCTATCGTAAATGTTTTTCTGGATTTCATATATTATTTATATTGTAGGATGCTATCACTTAAAGTTATATATCATGCAATTTATCTATTGTCGAATTTGTAAGAAAAATTAAAAATAAAAGTTTAAGGTTATGTCATTTTAGTGCTAATCTATGAAATGGGCATATAATGGGAGAAAAAGCGTTTCATCGCTGACGATTAACTGGCTATTTTTCCTTCCCATTTGTTAAGATTCTGGCCATTTCGTGATAGACGAATTTCTAGCAGGGACGTCGTATCACTATACTTTATTGAAGCCCTCGTCATCTATTTATTTATATGCGATTTGATACTTATGATATTATTTATAACCTTGATGGTTAAATACAAACATTCCTTATAAAGATATTTAAAATTGACGCAGTTATAATTAAATTGTTAAAAAATAGAAAAAAAGGTTTATGTTTATGCCTGTGTTAAGAGAGTGAGAAAGAAAGAACTATTATAGAACAAAAAGAGGGGCATATCATTGAAAATGCACGTACCGTCAATTGAAGTAATTGATGTCAATTAGGCCGGTGACCCGCACTTCATTGTTGTGATTTTTGCCCTACACTAGTCATTTCGCGCGCTTCCTTTGTACTACAACACTAACACTTTCATTTTATCATCTTTCTTTTTCTTTTTCTTTTTCTTGTTAGTATT
Source organism: Torymus tubicola (assembly GCA_035583055.1). Lineage (NCBI taxonomy): Eukaryota > Metazoa > Arthropoda > Insecta > Hymenoptera > Torymidae > Torymus > Torymus tubicola. The sequence continues at coordinate 75,166 of JAWWEQ010027403.1, forward strand.
ATATTACGAATGATTTCATCAATATATATATACATATATGCATACATGATGCGTTAATGATATTGTATACTATAGCTAAATAACTTATTTTTATTAAATAATTGATTCATAAGAGCGCATAAAAATATGTAAAATGGCTACCTGTATAATGTCTACTTACAATTGGCCATATAATATGGATAACGCGTTTTAAAAAAATAAAAACAATATATTATCACATTCTCATACATCTTATAATTTTAATAGGTTTTTTTCAGTATATTACTCACACTGCTTCGATACATATGATTTCCAACCAACTACAAATATTTCAAAGTTAAATTACGATCACGCACGATAAATCTAAATAAAAGTCTTACTATAGCTTTTGATCTTCCCTTTTACTGTCGCCCTTCTCTCTCTCGTATATTTTTATCACTTCCCTACAAAAATACTAAACTTTAAACGTCCTCACTTTACTTTGTAGCTCACTAACGAAGTAATGAAGAACAAGCCGCGCGCTGCGGGCTCAACGAGAACCAGATTCTGCGTAAAGCAGCAACGACGCTTCTCTCTCTCTCTCTCGACTCTTCTCTCGCTGATCGTGCGAAACGAGCGTCCTTCAACCGATTTCGTTTTTCTTCGCTTCTTTCAATTTCTACTTGACTATACGGTCATTGCATCTCTGTACGGAGACGACAGTTGTATACGCGATTACGTATGTAGTTCTTTCTCATTCAGATAAATTTATAAATTTCAACGATAAAGATTTCATTTTTAATCAATATGTATATATGTATATATATATACACGTGCGTATATTAAATTTTGTAGGTTACTCATAAAGTTCATGCATATTTATAACCCTAATAAATATTTTTAAACCACAGAAGTATTTATTTTTCTCATCTTAGATGGCTTTCATTACGGACGGTCTTTTACTACACTCAATAAATTTTGGATTAAGATTGTCCCATAAATGTTTAATAATCGGCTACTGTTCAGTAAAATGACATAAATTATTAGGAGCTTAAAGATTTTCATTTCAACGACGCTCAAAATTACATGTTATATGCCGTATAAAGTAATTTAATCGATATTGCAGTTACGCGAATATACTTGTAATATTTATTTATTTACATAATAAAATATCTTTAATAAATGGGTGTACCAAAAATAATTAAAAAAAATTTAACGCATTTAACAATAACAATCGATCTCAAGTCTTCGTTAAATAACTTTAAAAGTGGTAATAGGCCTGTGTCAAACGAATTGAGCCACCCAAAGAAGTGGACAATCATTCAATCAATTAATTCAACCAATTAACCTGATCGATCGGCGAGCACTTATCAAATCGTCTTCTCCCTCCCAATCATCCAATACCGAAAACCTCACTCGAGATAATTTCATCAGAAGTAATCGAACTTTCCCGCGGTTCTTGGCAATTGCACACACTTATGTGTATCCCTATATAGGTGTAAACACATTCACACATACATACCTATATATATACACGTACATACACTGGAGCATCCTTACCGCCTCTGCATTCCAGCGTCATTGTCGTCGACCAAGAGACTCGCCTAACAAGGGTTTCGCCTTCGCCCGGTTCTTCTTCGGCTTCGCGCGTTTTATTATAGAGCAAGAAGAAGAAAACTGGCTGACGACCTCAGGATGACATTGGTAGGAGGGAAAAGGAAGAGGAGGCAAGAGGGGGGACCACACCGCGACGTGCGTAATGGGCATAAGCCCCGGGAAAAGCCGTCGTCGTCGTCGTCGGCGGCATTCCCTACGTAAAAGAAAGCGAATCTCGCGCGTGTATATATTCGCTGCAAGAGGGGAAGAGAGAGAGAGAGAGAGAGAGAAAAGGAAAAAGACGTAGTCGGGATTGATGATAGCACGCGCGAGATTTACTGGGACGCCGCGAGTGGCTGCTATATACGCGTTTGACGATGCGGCAATGGGAAAACATGCGCGGGAGAGAGAGAGAGAGAGGGACGAAAAAATACATCGCAGGGTTATTACGAGTGCGTTTGCTTTGCCCTCGCGCGCGTGCGGCTTTATACTGGGTCTAATGAATCGTATGGGGGATGGAAGAGACTTGCTACGTTGTGATGGAGCCGGACGACGATTGGTCGATTTGCGCAGAGTTGGATACGTTCGTTGCAGTGCGTATATATATATACCTATACGCTGCTCGGACGTATGTGATTTGTAGGGGAAAAGTGTTTTGTGAGGGCTGTTTTTTTGTTTTTAGGAATTTATAGTATAGAACTTCTTTAACGCAAATGTTAAAATGTATATGTGCATCCCAATACATGAGCATTTTTTTTAGCATATGATAAAATAACACAAGTTTTTTTATCCTTGAAATTAGTGCTACTTATTTGGTACAATCATATAGTCAATCGCAAAAATTATGAGAATCTTAAAAATGATATAAAAATAAGCTACTTTTCATGATGCTGAAATGTTCATTAGTAGGCAGTGAATGCTTCGATTTCAATGCTTCGATTTCTAAGTAACCGTTTTATTCCTATGCACGCGTACTAAAATGAAAATTCTCAAGATCAAGCTTTTACTTATATATATTGGTGAAAATATATTATATTTCAATCGCAGTTAGTTGAATAAAAGCATTAATATATTACAGTTAATTATTAAAAATCAGGTCATATTTAGAATGGAATATTTCAATTTACCTTTCTCATACTTAAAATCACATAAAACGTCTTTTTAATATATGTGACGTACAGTCATTACTGATCCCTGAGACTTGACCTAAATAGTAAAAAATGCCAGTGTTCGACCGTTTTAAGAAAATTTCAGAAAACCCGAGAGATTCATCATTAACGATTTATGCTCGAGTATTTTTTATAATTTATAACTTAGGTGTGGAAATTAGAACGAAATACCAGGAAAATGAAAATTTCGCAATTTTATATCATTGCCGCATATAACATTTGAATTTTTACAAAAAAAAGAAATAAAGCACGTGTGAAAGTTTATCTTTGTACGTAAATTTATATTTACGTTAATTCTTCCCACTTGAAATCTCATAATGCTTCTGCAGTATTATACTTCGTGGTAATGTAGAAATTAACGAATATAGGGCAATGGGAGCAACCGTAAATAACTCAGCTCACAACTCGAACGTGCTGAGGTAATAAACAGCAACTACCCATACGTTTTCTATCTTTTTCAGTCTCTATGTAAATACCCAATAACAATTACGTTTCTAATATTTCAATTCTGATTAAAATAGAACCACATAATACAGCACTACATATATTTTTCACAAATATAAACTTTTACATTAAAACATTTTTTTTATATTATTTATAATTTTAATTAATCCACTTATATGAATTCGTAATATAAATTTTGTAAACCAATCATTATAAATTACGAAGATACACTGTATATATATGTAAGTATCATTCTAATTATTAATAATGAGAAACATTTCGTATTTAATTAAATCTACGAAATGATATTTACTTAAGCTACGTTCATCCATATAGCAACAACGCAATAGCATTACACGGAAATAAAACATCTTTAACAGCGCAGCCATAGCATTAGTGTTAAATTTTCTACTTTGTTAAACAGTTTGATTTGTTGCGCAATCAGAAACGTCCACTTTTACTACCGCAGCACTCACCCAACCTCTACACCGCACACACACATATATATAGAGCCTGAAAAGTGGTAAATTATTGAGCATTTTCATTTTCGTCTTTAAACATCCTCTAAAAGCCGGGACAAACATTAGCCGCGTGCCGCAGCGATAAAGTTCCATCAAATCAGCTTTATATAGAAAAGACAAACATTAGCGGAACTTGTTTCCTCTCGCTTCTGTGCATATACGAGCGTATGTACACAGGCGCACGCGTTTCTATATAGAAAAATTCCCCCGCGCGCGTAAGGTTCTGACCGCGACGTTTCGTGGGTTTATGGGTGTGCCATTATACGTGTATATTTTTTTTATCTCATTACGATACATCGCCTCGTCAATGTATAAAAGACAATCTCGTGTAGCACCGTGTGCTTTCTCCTAGATTATTTACGATGTTGACGCGTGTCTGCGTATATATATAGTAGACTGCGCTGCGCCTTTGTAACGAGCCGCGCGTCCTTATCGTCCTTTGTGAATATGGCGCGGCATCGCTCGCGTCGCACGCACAAAATTCAATTCTACCCGCCACGGAATCTTTATACCTGAGTATAAACGTTATTTATAAGCGCTTGACCCCTTGATGGCACGATAAATATGATTTTCTTACTTCTTTTTTGGAACTTCTTTTAAGATTTTTTTTTTTTTGGATAGCTGATTATTCCAGTTGAACAAAGGAATTCATTGTTGCCGAGGGAGGTTAATTGGTTTGCTAATCAAATTTATTAAGAAATTTATAGTGCTTCTGACTCTTTAGCAGAATGTTAAATGGACTTTTAATATTGTTAAGCGTCTTTCATTGATAGTTACAGAAATAAATTCGTATTTGCCACAATTTAACGTTTATATCAACATCTCTTTTTGATTATTAGTCGAGTTGATTATTTTTATTTATTTCTGTAGCAATAAAGTTCACCATTCATTTTTTTCCTGTCTTGACAAACGATTTCTCTTATTTTTCTTTACAACTTGTTTAAAATTCTTTATAAATATTTGATGTTTACGTTTGGCTTTGAGTTAAATAATATTTTTCTTGACTAATATTCAATGCAAATATGCAACGATTATCACGTATTCAAAGAATCCAAGACGTATATATACACCATTTCGATTCTTTTTCAATGATAAGAGAAGAGACAAAAAAAAAAGATTATACTTCTTTGACCACACGGGACTGCATCGGAATTTCTTAATTCCGCTCGGATCCCCGATAAACTGGGCGCGTCATAAAGCAATCGCCGCCGCCGCATCGGCCTCCAACGAAAGAAAGCAACCGCTCTTATATATATACACGTACACACCAAAACTCGAAAAGGAGCGAAACCCACGACAGCATCACGCATTATATACATGTAAGCTTTGTGTCAATTACACGCCGCTCTGCCTCCCAGGTTTTATCGCTATGGAGACTCTTCTTTTCTGAACCAACCGACTGACGTCATTGTCCTGTATATATAATAAACGTCTTTCGGGAACGTTTGTTCGTTTGTATTATAGCGCACGTGTTTATGCGCGAGACGGCGCAACCACGGCGATGCGTGCTGGAACCGTAATATTTTGGCATTCGCCCGTCGTCGATCTTGATATTTCGCGTGACTCAATGAGAAAGTCTGCGCGTTATTTATTACTCACTGCGTCGCGGGTTACACTCCCGTAAAGCTCAGTGCACGCGACGACGATCAGTGTATAAGAAAAAGAATATAATAAGAAAACTTGGGTGGAGATTGGCGCAGTTTTACACGTGATTTTCATTTTGTAAGGTTAAATGGTACTGAGATGCAAGCGTATATAGTCGCGATTGTAATAAGGTATATTACGAAATTGTTACAGATACATTTTAAGTAATATTGTGTATGTTCATGCTATATATTTATTATAATTATATGTTTAAATATCGTAATACAAAAAGAACCATAATTTCTTCAAAAATTTCTTTATATAATTCAAAATGTAATGTTCTGTTAAATGTAGAACCGAATTTGCTTTAATCTTTATTATAGCATTACTGTAATAAAATTAATCGTGGCAATCCTATATATTTAGCATTATATACCGAAACGTTTTAACTTAATGGTGTGGTTTTAAAAGAGCGTATGTCGCTTAATCTCTAAAGTATAGCTAGAATTATATTCCCAATCCATTTTGAATGAAAGTCATTCCAACTAAAATGCTTTCTCACTATAATACTTCATAATGAATAATTTTCCTATTAAACTTCACTTATACGCACCTTTCCTATAGACCTCAATACTTTCATATAGAAAAGAAAAAAAATAGATTCCGCTCTATACGAACCTTCAATGAAAATTACCATATTTACGTAAAACAAAATCAATCTCTATTATTCACGTATATATATGCGCACGTTCACAAACACGCACCGAATCATTAATTATTGAGCCGCACGCGCGTATATATACACTTAATTCCCTCATTAAAACCATCTCACCATTAATTCAACGCGTCCGCGTGGAAACGCCGCGGTACCTTACGCGCCCAATGCATATATATATGCATATACATAACCCATTGCGCAACGCGCGCAAGAGTTTATTCGAATTTCCCGCAGGAATTCCGAGCCTTAATGACTTTCTTGTTAAATAATCCACGAAAGAATATAAAAAAAAACCACACACACACTCGAAACCGCAATTAGCAGCGCATGCGTGCTATATGGTTATAGTGTGGTTAATCGTCCGCGCGATACACATAATATACATACGCGCGGCGTGAAAAACCACGCGCACGCGACGACGTCGCGGTTTCCGTGTACGTGTGTGTGTGTGATGCGCACACGCGCGTGCGAAAATAAAAGCGGAAACGAAAGGGACACTGCGACGATGTACGTTTTTGACGTGTATAGGTATATATATATATATGTATACAGTGCGGCTCGAGTCGTTTGAAGAACGTTTATGGTTATGGCTATAAGAGAGACCGCGCGAGAGTCCTATATCCTTTTAGAGGTGCGTGTGTGCGGCGAAACCGATGTGTGTAAGGGAGAGAAGATCTTGGAGCGTAAAACCAGTGGTTGTGTGTTTGTGTGCACTGTTATAACGACGCACTATATACCGGATGCATTCGCGCATGGGTTATATCTATTCTATTTTACGTCGTTTCGTCCGATTCTCCATAGCAATTAAAGTATAAATGATATAAGGTAGTCAGAAGAGTGGGTTTAAGATAACCCAAGATCTCAAGATTCTCACGTAGTTAAGATCATATTCAACTATTTTTCATTATTAGAATCAAACTGCTTGAAATGAATAAATGTGAATTCTCTGTTAAAAAAGAATTCCATTTCTCAATTGATAGTTGTTTGAAACATTCAGTATATGAAAGTATATTGTTATAAAGTGAAAAAATCCAATGTCTCGTATACATCAATCCAATCTTCTGTTGTTACACACTATATATATGCAAAAAGCTTTGATCTACAAAAAGACCCTGCATCAGCGAACTTTTCGCACTCACAATTACACAAAAAGTCGCCGCTTTTAAAAGCTAAAACAAAGTACATTGTTGTCCCGATGCACATACACACATGGTAAACTCCGATTGGTATAGAGCGCACAAAGCGTCCGATGCGTTTCAAGCGCCGTATAATAGTCAATTCTTTTCAGCTGCAAACGTCGAAGATAAATCCCAAGGAAACCTATATATATATACCCAGATTCGTAGACTAGTCGAGGGATGAGTCGCAGTGCTTTTGTCGCATAAGAGAGGGGGAGAATCTCTCTATCCATTGAAATTGCAGCTCCCCGCAGTTGTTCTTCAACCCTGAGCTCGTGGTGTGAATGGTGATGCGTCTAACCGCGTGACGCACTCAGCTTAACAGCTGTTGCCGATACGGTACGTATATTACAGACACACACACACAAACATTGAGCTCTCCTCGGATATATGAAAGAGTAGCCGGTCGCCTATATATCGATTTTATCGCGCGTCCTTTGGCTTAACGAATGCATAACTCATCAATGATCCGCAATTGCAAGACTTTATAGAGGGTATACTTAGACTCGCGTGCGCGTTTGTATGTGTGTGTGTCAGAATGAATTAATTTACGATGACATCGCGTCGAGATACCAACCCCGCGATATGATGATGCGGGCTCTCGTGTAATAATTGACATGTTAATGCGGTTTGGGATATTATTGGTTGTGAATAATCTCGTGCGTTTGGCTATCAAAAGTGTTTAATGATTTCGGAGTTAACAAGATATTATAAAATGTATATTAAAATTTATAGGTTTTTGTTGTTGTAGAATTTTATTTACAAATTGTACGTGGTTTGCATAGTTATTAAGTTCACTGGTATTCATGTGGAAACATATATATACTTTCAGCCTTGCTCGCATTTTACAGTAATGTATAACAGTTTTATGGTAAGTGATTTACATTTTCGGAGACAAAAATTGACTTTTATAGATATCATGTACCTTATTGCCGCTAAACGTCAATGTTACCAGAAATATTTATGTCCTGAAAAGAGGGACGGTTAGGTCAGGTAGATAAATACGAATTTTTATATGATCCTAATTTCACTAAGACCTATATATGTGTACATATATCCTTGGAGAACTACATTAATATACCGTAGAACGTGACGTCAACGATGTAAAACTATATTAAAATTAATTTTAAGCAGGCTTTTAAGGTAGTTTGTAAAATTTTAAGAATTGTTATGAATTTCTCTTAAATTAAATACTTCTTGCAATTTTTTTTCTTCTGAGAATTTAGATCAGCCTGCGTATATTTAATTAATTTTTATCTTGGGATATTCAATATAGTTAAATTAAGAAATATAATGACGGATATAACTATCAGATTATTATGAAAATGATTGAAATATGCCAATTTTTATAAATATATAATTTTTTTTAAATGTAAACACCGAATTTAATTTACTTTACTTTTATTTAAACAATAAATCAATTGCTTAATATAGTAAATTATTAATTTTATGCAACGATATTTTATCATAAAATCATAGAAATATTACATAGTAAATAATTTATCATATTATTCAAGTAAAAAGCAAAATAATAAAGTAAAGTTCATTCGAATGGCGATAATGAAGCAGCTGCAGGAAACTTCGCTAATTGGATGGCAATGACGAATGGCACCGCTGTACAAAAGAAGTACTCAGAAGAAAGTGCGTCGTCCTATTTTTATACACTGCCGGAAAAGTGAAGTAGAGTACGGTTGCTTTTTTTTATATATGTATATACACACCTATTTGCAAGTACTACCGCTGCTAACGGTTTTTTTTACAAAAATGCCTTTTTAAAAAGTCGTATAATTTTAAAAAGCTGTACCGTAAAAATTCGAACTTTAGGGTGAAGTGACGAAGTCCGGCCTGTTTGGTATTGAGTTCAAATCTATTTTGTAACCGTTATTAACGTTTCTTTTTTTTTATGTATAGTTATGATAATATCCTAAGAACCATTTCCAATGGATGATTATTCTCTTATGTACTTTTACATATGCTATTCTTCTAAAAATAAAAGTGAATATAAATATTGCGAAACGTTATTGTCTTCGCAATGATAAAAATAGTCAAGCAAATAATTAAAGAACAAACTGAAAAAGCGCGAAACACAACGACGACGAAGAAAAAGCTTAACCCAGAGTTATATATATATACAGACAGAAAAGCAAGCATCTCGTCTATAATGCGAACGACGATCAAGACGAGACTTCGCAAACGGAGTAAGATGAATTCGCGCACGAACGCTTCGGCGGAATCTCGTGCGCACGCGCGCGGCGTTAATTGGAGTACAACGAGTGACATCGGTGGCAAGTGGAGTATAAACGCGCAGAGATAAGATATAGACGCATACGGTGGCGACGATGTGACGCCGGAAGTATAGAGCTGCGATTTCCGCGCGACGATGACGCGCGCGCTTGGAGCGTCTAATCAACGTCCATTTGATTTTAATCCCTTTTATAACTGCGAGTATTATATAGATGTGATGCGCGCGCTAAAATGCCAATCAAGCGTATATACTGTGCTAATGGTTCGTTGGCGACGCTTTTTTTTTGCTACTGAGCGTGGATCGTAGTCGTCAGGAATAAACATCGTTTATGTCGGTAACGTGCTTGTAAATATTGACGAATGATGTTTTTTTAACCTTGGATGTAATTAATGGTATTATAGAAATATTAGAGTGGAGCTAATGAGTAGAGTTGTACGTGAAGTTGATATTGCAGGAACTGATTTACGTTGATTTCTGGAGTGAATTAAATCAGCGTGTTATGTGGATGTTAGATCGAATTGACAATGATGGCTAGTAATATATGTTATTAATTTTACTGGTCGCACTGTCGAGTAGGTTGTTAGATATAATAAAACACTCAAATATATATGTTATAAGTCAACGTTTTAACTTGTTAACAGTTGCCCTCATTCACACTGAAAATTTGTATGAAACAAGATGACAAATATATAAATCTGTGTATTATAATTATTCTTCACAACATTTGAAAAATTGCCTTCCGAATTACAGCTATTTATTAATTTAATCAAGATTCTTATAGCAACCGCGATATCATATTTTAATACAATAAGTACTTTAACGTTTTTATCTTATTTATTTAGTTTTTTTTTCAGCAGTCACCTTCATGTTCAGTTGTTCTTATTTTTTAAAAACGTTAACTTTGAGCAACGCAAGACGCGTGCACACGTAATACAATTAAAACCTAAACTTATTAACAGTTTTATATATATTGTACAAATGTACAATTGATTTAAACGTAATATTATGCGCATAACCTTTTCCATAATATATCGAATTCCAAATACGATACGGAGATCGCAATAAAATTATACAAGAATTCGCAAACTTTGCATCTAACCCCGCACAGGTGAAACGCTGACACACGTGAGAGATCTCGTATGTATATATATATATTACATATATACTTATAGCCAACGAATAAAGTCTCGATTCGCTGTCGCTCGTGCGGGGAAAACTTCTCTGATGTGTGTTCGCATTGTATATATGTACGAGTCAGCAGATACTGCACGTCGAGTTCAGCTGGGTTCAAAGACGTTCTAAATATTTAGAGAAAGAGAGTCCGCGCGTGTGCACGCTCGCGAGGTCGCGACTGTTAACGAGGCGACGGCTGCGGCACGAATTCACTTGTTAACCCGCAGTGCGCGCGCGCGTGCGAGCCCGCGGGTCCATCCGAACTCTATGTACATAGATATGTATGCATACGTATTTATATATATGTACATGCCGTGTATGGGGAGAAATACGTCTTTTGTGTGTTCGTTTTGAACGTATACATTATTTTCCTGGTGCTAATTGCGTGTCCTTTCCTTTAGGAGAGTTGTGTCTGTCAGTTGTGTATATCTATTGCTGTGACTGCGTTTTTTTTAGAATTTACTCTTTAGACTTTCGTTTTCCTTGCTTTTTGGATTTAATTAGATTTGTTCACTCGTATTTTAGATGGATTTGTGCATGATGATATTGTTTAGGTATACGTTTATATTATACAATATTGTAATGTTTTTCGTCATGTGTTAGCCGTGAAACTATCCGAGTTAAATAAATACTACATACTTTATTTTATAAGTCTAAAAATTACTTGGAAGCAGTGATTTAGTTCTTCGAAGCTGTGGAGATTGTATAAATTAGAATTATGGATGTATATGTCAGTTCTCGAAATTAATTTGTTTTAATATAAACTTTTTGGTTGTAACCTAAATACTAAAAAGGAAAGAATAAAAGGAGATAGAGAGAGAGCGAGAGAATTAGGTATATCCAAAGTAATAAAATGACTTTAGGAAATATCATTTGAACGGTAGCTTAGAAAATGTGAAGATTATCGTGCTTTTGTACCTGTATTATTACTTATAAGACTAATAAATGTAGGCGCAGAAGTTGGCACAGTGAATTATCAACAGATTTTTATGATTACCCAACGTTCACTGAAAGGTTACATTAACATAGCGGGTTTTTACTGCAATTTTATTACCTACAGCTGGATGCCGAAGTGAAAAGATTTAATCCTCTTTAGGGATACTTTGCATGTTTAGTAAGTGACATCAAGTAATAAATGATTTAAATAAATCTGCATGATTACCAAGCCTTTTATTTTGTATGAATAATGAACAATTTTAAAAATGATTAAAATTTTGTTTTAGTCGATTATGTTTCATTAATTTGCCCCCAAAAGCTTTTAAAATACGTAACAAAATATTGAATAATACACTAAAAAGCATCATATCGCTTGTTATATAAACTAACTTCCTGTTAAAACTATCCCAATGAAAATATTATTTGTTAAAACTTTATTCATGTTTGACTTATACGAGATCAAAGCAATAATTGTCATAACACTTTCGTATGCACTTCAGCATCCACTGATACTACATTTCCAATCGCATTGAACAGAAACATCTAAATTCGCTTTCCAACCATACATAATTAACATCTCAAATAATGATTTAACGGGATTCTCGTCGGCGCATACACATATTCCTCTCGTCATCCGCAGTCACGCGTTTTCATAATAATCACGCGCGCGTCTTCATCCATCGGTTCGTACACATATATATACATGTACACACGTGTTAAAAAAAAAAAAAGAATCGTCATCGTCTAATCATACAACAGTTCTGCCTCCTTGATCTCAATTATCAACCTGTGACAAGATAATTTGTGCCGCTGCAGAAAAAATTCGTGTTGGTAAGAGACTAAGCGTTAGCGGGTCTTTTTGTATATACTATAGTATACTCATATGATTTCTTAATGTTTCGCAGAACTCAATTAGCATCTCTCGATTTCTCGGCACGTCGAACATTGCTTTCACAAAGGTACGATGTACTTTTGCACTACAATACATACTTCTTTTGCTGTTTTTATTTTTGTAAAATTATTTGTAATTAACCGTTTGATGGTCGTTTTGAGTTCGACATATATTGTATCAATATTATGAAATATAAATTTTGATATACACCTTTAAAATTAATCGTCAGTACAAGTTAAAAACAAATGCTAATTCATTATTATAGCTTCTTTAAATTTAATTTATCATTTTAATATAAACTTTACTTTATGAGATGTGCGGCACTTAAAACCTTTAGAGGACGGGAATTTCTATAGAAAAGCAAGAGAAATAAAAAATCCCAAATTCCCATCCTCTAAAAGTTAATTATTTGATGTTTAAATAGTAATTCGTTTACTGAAAAATTATAAAAACTATTATTAGAATTTTTTGAGCGGTTTTATTAGTATATTATATAGAAGTTTCATGGTTGAAAAATTACAATTTCGTTTTATAAATTGTAAAGAATACTGAATGATACACCATCTACGATTAAATGTGATGGAAAATTAAACAAATTTTATTTCCTATTTTATTGTTAACTTGCCTCTTTAAAGAAAATTCTAAATATAAAATACGCTTTAGCAAGTTAACTGGCAATCAAACGAAGTTAATTTATCTTTAGTTACTCAAAACAACCAACTCATGTACTTTTGACTTTCTCCAACTTTCTTCCGTGTAAATACGTCGGCAATGCTGCAGGGACGATTAAGGATATCTAGAAACGCACTTAAAAAACTTAAACTTCGGAGCGAAATAATTCTAGGCAGAAAGGTTACTCACTCTTTTACGGCGTGTAAACTAATAGCGGCTTCAAATGCATGTAGACAAGCTAACATTAAGTATATTTGTGAAAAAAACGGCTCAAACACAAATAAACTTGTGCGAACACTAAGCATGTGTGCATATGAAATCACTACCACAAAAATCCGTTAAACTACTGCAGCCGTTATCGTAAGCAGAATAATTGTGCGCCACTGGTGCACTTTATCTTCGGTTGCCCGAGTACTTGGCTTCTTTTAATGCAAAAGCCCACGCACACGTTGGGCTGCACAAGAGCGCTCGTGCAGTTGAGCGAAAACCATGGATTACCGAGGAGGGAAACGTTAGGTGTATTAATATTTGAGTTACACAAGTGACTAGACCGGACAATTAAGCTACGTTGTTTTCAAAGGTTTACCTGTGGCATTTGAAGACAAATAACAATATTTTTATTAATGAATAATATTTTAATAAATTTTTTTCATTAGATGCATTTTTCGTGCACATATGATGATATCATAATATTATTATCTTGTAATTTCCAAATAATGGTTTTTCCAAAATAAAAAAAATCAATATACAATAGATAGATGGTTCTTGAATGTAAACTCTTTATTAGCAAGCTCTACACTTTCTAAAAATAGTGTATTTCGATCGAAAAAAAAATAATGAACTTGTTAGACGGACAGAGTGCTTCTATTTTTGTGACAGCTACTGTAAAACTGAAATATTAAATTATATTATATATTACAATTTTCACTTTAATGAAAAAATTGTAAGGTTATTGTTACATAACTTCCTAGAACGTAATTTATTATTCCATTAATTTTTTTAATAATGCCAGGAAGTAAAGTTTACGTAAAGATGAATCGAAATTTTAACCCGAACCTGAAAGCTAGAATATTGTGAAGCCTAGTGTAGAAATTAATGATTTTTTGTAATAATATGCGGACAAAGGTGAGCTTGTAGAACAAAGTTTAAACAATTATATTTTAGAAAGGAGTCGGTAAAATCATTTTCAAATGCAAAGAAATTCAAACAAATTATTATTAGTATAACATATTAATTTTTTAAAAGCTATACAATTTAATTACGTTCAAAACATGGTAATTCCAAGTGTTACAAAAGATAATTTTGTGATTTTATCTTCGTAATATATCATATTATAAACATAATTTTAATATATTATTCGAGTGATACGAACATATTTCATAGAATACATAAAAATTTTTTTTCTATAAAAGAGTATACCTTATCTACGCAATACTTATTTTGATGTGACCACGTATAAACTTAAAAAATTCCAATAAAGATTAAAGAGTACATTAAGTACAATATACACGCGAGTGTTTTATCACGCACATTACCGCAAAATCCCATAAAACAACAGCTACAGCACTTTGATGCGCTCTCCTGCTAACGTCGACATTTTAAGCTCCTTTCTATATAACAATAAAAGCCTTGCTTGCATCTCGGGCACGCACTACCATACGTGTGCACATGATGCAAGGGAGCCTGATGTCCCTGCCTTTTTCAAATGTCAAACGCCCTTCTTTTTTTTAGCCAGACAATGCGCTCTCTCTCTCTAACCCTTCTCTTTCATCGCCACTTCTTCGTCTTCCTGGCTCTGATTGCGTCTTTCATTTTAGTTTCTTTGTGGCTATTCACGTTTTTTGTTTGGCTTTGTGTCTACCCTTGCACTTAGAAAATGAGTGTTATATTTCGCCTTTTTCTTTTAAGAAAACTATAATTAACCTAATTACAATGATAAAGGAAAAATCCTTAAATATCTTGTATACATAACAATGGTTTGAGTTGAATTAAAACAAAAATTGTTGTCTATTCTTTCTGAAAAGTAGTATATCAAATATGTATACAAAATACGATAGCATTTTTATGAACAACACACAGAAGAATGGTACATGACTAATAACTGTACTAGTGACATTTTTGAAAATATATCATCAAAAATAAATTTATTGCCTACATTTTGTAACAGTGGATAAAAATCAAATTCGCATGATGCGTGGTGACGATCAGTAATTTTTCGATTAGTGTACTTTATATCCTTGTTTATCCTTTCTCTAAGAGTTATTTTCATGTTTTCAAAGATGCCTGTACGAATATGTAAATGAGTGTGTGTTTGTAGCTAGATCGCGTGATTGACTGATTAAGACCAGATAGAGCTTGTTTACTTATTTTGATAAAATATTTCTTTATTTAAATTTGGTTTGCATGTGTCTTATAGTGGTGTTTTAATTTTTGATCTTTTGTTTTTCCATATTCTTTTATCATAAAGCTAATACTATTAAAGTATTAGAAATGTGATGTGATTCTCTGCAATTTGAAAAAGAATGTGGTTGTTGTTTCTTCACTTGCATGTCACTTTGCAGTTATTGATAAAAATTATTTTTGTAAAAAGATTTAAAAAAGTATTGTTCTGAAATTCTTTTTCTTATAATTCATATATGAAATTATACTTGTTTAATTTACAAGTGTTGTTCTTAATTTATCTCTAAAAAAATTTTATAAAATAGTCAATTTTCTTTGATAAACGATAACTAAAATTAATTACAATCGCTTTGAATTTTCATCCCGATATAGAGTTTGCTTATTTAGTATATCAATTCGTGGAAATTTGTTTATAAATTATTGAGATATTTAAGCTTGAATTTTCTTGGATAATTTTTTTTCAGATCCAGATATTCAGATATACGATTGTGTATGAATTTATTAATTTTAATGGGCATTATGAATTTATGCGCATTAAAATTAGTTCACAGAATCAATACGTTACAGTGAAACCTCTAGAAGACATCGTACGAAAATAGGCGAAATGTTTTTCCAGGAATAAACAAAGGTGTGTTGTTATTGCCTCTTCAATATTCGTAAAAAAAATATACCATAATAGACTGAACATCCAAAGTTGCTAAAGACATAAACCGATACTCTAAAACATTTTTAGATTTTACTAACGTGATTATATATCACGATATAATAAAAGAAGCGGCAGTAAAATTATTACTCGAGGGCAAAAATTGCTCCTAAATTGGATTAAATTAATCCTGCCACGAAATTATACTGATAAACTTTATTACATCGTAAACGTCAAGCTTCTTATATATAACTGTCAATATACATTAACGATAAATATTAACTCATCCATCCCGTTAATATACGGCAAAAGTCACTGCAAGCAAACATCTTCCACTCCTCCCGCTCCGTCAGAATGCCCTGCAGTAAAGCATACACACACGCTCGCATTATCAATTCATTATCTTAATGCTCGTCACACCATCACGCTTTATATACCCGCACACTTCCTCATTTTCTCATAGCCGCAGCAGTAGCGGCACTTCCATTTCCTTCCCTATAGCTTTCCCTCTTCCCATATCCGTCCTCATCCGGCACTGTACGCAGCCTTTCGTCGTTAAAACCAGAGCCTCGTATGTACAATGGACCGACAGCATGGATATAGAAGATAACGCAACGCGCGTGACGTCCACGCGAAACTCTACGGGAGAACAGCCACTCCCCCCTTAGCGACAATCAACTTAAGTGACATACGTATATATATATATGCACTGAGTTGCACATTTGATTTAGAGAGTATATTATTCGCGTGCTATCTTCGATTAGCAGTTAATTGCAGCTCGCTTAAACAGCCGTTTGGGGATATAGACCACGGCATCGTCGACTACCGTAATATATAAGGTCGAACCCCTTCGAGATTTATGGCTACCGCGGCGTCTACTCGCGCCGATACATATACGTCTGCGGGTTGTTACACGCAATATATAGAAGAGGGAGACTCGGTTGGCGTTCGTGGATATATATATACTGTCACGGGACTGTATACGGACAGGCACGTCTTTTTAATTAAATTGCTGCTTTAATCTGCGACGGTTGTAATTTCATTGTCGGCTCTTTGTGTATGTGTGGGGGGTAGGATTCCACCTGGTTTGTGTGGGATTATGTGGTTGGACGTTAAGTTACGTATATTAAGATTTCTTATCTTGGATGTTATGTTTTATAATATCATAATTGATATTAAAACAAGAAAAAAAAGAATCGTTTGTTACTTAAGAAAGTATGGTATAATGATATTGTGTGGAATTATTTAATTTAAGCAAGTGTATATAAAAAAGAAAAAAGGAATTTGGGAACAAAGCTTTTAGTTGATGTATTTATATAGCGAGTGTTTTTATATGAAACAGGTAAAATAGCAAAAAAGAAGCACATAACCTTTTACGGTATCGATCTGCAAGCTGCATGAACTTATCCGACTATAACCGCATACATTATTAAAGCCGGCAATCGAAAATGAAACCAGAGTCATGCGTGTAAAAATAGGCAATTTTTACACCTAAATGTAGACACGTTTCTGAATGTGTTATTGATATACGGAATATATTACGCTTACACAGTGGTTTATTAGAAAATCATATTTCTGAACATGTAAGGATATAGATATATGAATACTATCTGTAACAATATAATATATATAAAACCTTTTCTCCAGTTTTTATTAATGGTTATCGAAATTTAAGAAGAATTTTTTGTTAAATCTAGAATATAAAAATATCATTTGTTGCAGAAATTTTTATTACGAAGATTAGATGTTTTTCAAGACTACTACAATTATCTTATTTTTTATGACTATAAGGAAAATATATTTTTTGGAGCTTACAAATTAAGTCTGGGATATTTTAAAGCTTTCAAGCTTCAACATATAATAAGTGAATATCGATATTCGCAATTACTTTTATCACACTTGAATCTTCAAAAAAAAATTAGCCACTGCAATCTCAAAAAGTATCTTATATTACGATCAAAACTTACGAAGAATAAATAATATACTTTCGAAAGCTCTTTACAGGACGAAACGAGCCCTCCCCATCATCAAACAAAGGAAAACTTTTCTCACGGTAACACCTATAACACCTATAATTTATAGGCCTACCAAGGTATAAAAATGGATCCCAAAGTGAAAGCTCTCCCCCTCAAGTTTAAGTGTCCCCTAACCTTCGTCTACCCCGTAAACATCTTAAAAGCTCTCTGCGTAATCGTGGCAAAAAAGCCGGTACATGTGTGCAACAACGTAACTTACCGGAAAAGATCCGAAATTCCTGCGGTGCGTCGCTCTCGCCAGATGCCGGATCAATAGGACGAGCGGTAGCCCCGGTGGCAGCAGTCGCACATTGCACTATATCTCATCCACAATCACCAAAACCACATATATATGTATATAAGCACGCTAAAAATTCATTTACGCCGCAATCACGCTAACATTTCTCAATCTATACGGAACCATGCGTTATGATATCCATATATCAGAGACGACGACTTACAACATGCGCGCATCTCTTATAATCCACGGCGCGAAAAGTGCTGTGCACATAGTAGTAGTAGGTAGGTACGTCGTTGTCGTCGTCGTCGTCGTTGCCGACGTCGGTGGCTGCGCGTGGAGCTTCTGCGCCGGCCCGAGCGGTCGCCAAGGCGACGGGGATCGCGGCTTTCGGGGACGGCAGGCGTGCGCGCGCGCGTACAGATCGATCCATTGAAACGTTTGTGCGTTTGCGGGTGGAGATATACTGTATATGTAGAGAAAGAGAGTTAAAGAGAAAGAGAGAGAGAGAGAGAGAGAGAGTGGAGGGGGAGAAAAGCTCTTCGTGTATATACGCAAGGCTCTCTGTTTTATCAGTGCCAGCAACGCTCGACAGAGCTTTCAAGAAGGCGGCGCTGCGGTGCTTGGCACATATGAAAAGTCAGCGTGGGGTGTAGATCGTTGTAATGTGGTTTCAAAAGTATGGCGAAGACCGTTTGTAAACGTTGTTGTTTTTACTATCAATAAATAGATTTTACACAATTTTACTATATAATAGTATATTTATCATATATTTTAAAATTAATAACATTTTTTTACATTATTTTTTAATCATCGAAGACCCTGGATTATTTGTATACACACTTGTTTTTTCACGATAACAATAATAGCATTTTATATTGTTGTAAATATATCATAGTAAACAAATTTCTGATAATTTGTTAACCCTACATTTTTCCAATGCATTATAACAATTGTTATTTGTTATATAAATTATTATAATTGATATATACACTTAAGAGGGTCTACCTGCCTGTTGGAGAATGAATTTTAATAACATAAATATATGTATAACTCAAAAAGTTGAGCTCAGCATCCAAATAGTGTTCTATAATAAACATTATTTTAACAAGACGTGAAATGCCTGCAGTGGCTTCTACTTATAATACATTTCAGATGTAATGATTCTGTAACCCCTGTACGATGGTGACCCATACTACTCTCTGCATAAGTTGCAATCATCCTGCAGGTATATATTTACAAATACAAGCTCAACATATATATGTAACATTGAAAAATAAAATTATATTATTAAATAATATGTAAAACATAATTTTATAAATTGTTTTGTAAATTCATAATTCAATTATTTAATGAAAACTAACAGTGTCAGTGCGCGCGCTGCGCGCCCCCTATCGTGGACCAATCACCTTTTACATGTTCATTTCAAATCTACCAATCGCAATCATTAGAGGTGACAATCTCAAGTCCATCTCTTTTTTATATAGGATTATCATAGTTAGTTTTGTAACTTCAAATTAAGATTAAATAAATAAATATTAATTCAATTTTCTTATTTTTCTTAAAATTGAATTCATTGTTAAATAAAAAGCCATGAAAACATGCACGTACAAAGTTATGGCGAATCAAGTTTAATTTTATGCAGTTTTAGAGCAGCAAGTTCAAAAGTATTTTTTTCCATCGGTCTAAAAAAGAGTCTTTTTAGGATCTCTTTTGGGCCGAAAAATTTGACTAAGACTCATCAAATATTACAATACAATAGCTCCGTAGTTTTTGGCCTCTAGGTATTGAAACGCATCAATTACGTAGTCTAGGTGTTAGAGGTAGCCAATGACGGAGTCTAGGTAGTGCGCTCCGTAATTTTTTGCCTCTAGATGTTGAAACACATCAAGTTCGTCGTCTAGGTGTTCGAGGTAGCCGATGACGGAGTCTAGGTTGTGCGCTCCGCAATTGCAGCTCTACTTGTGGAAAGGCAATCAGATGTTGGTGGTGGTTTTAGTCAAGGAGCACCTTTAGTATTTCATTTTGGATCTACAAATCATAATTCAAACTCAGTATTATATAATCATATGATGGTTCGACTAGCTAAAGCCTGTTGAAACAAATTAAAAAGTAACAAAAGTATAAGAAAGTCCGGTATTGTTATCGATACATGTGGATGGACAAAACATGACGATTCTCAAATGTTAATACGTGTTGCTCAAGCATTTGCAGTCGATATAATTTTGGTACTTGATTCAGAAAGGCTGCATAGTGAGTTAACTCAAAATACGCCTGATTCTTTAAAAGTAATATTTTTACCAAAAAGTTGTCAAGAATTGTGACACTCGAAAATATGAATTCAACGATCAATGTGTCAGAAATTATTTTTATGGATCTAGACTTCGATCATACCCATATAGTTTTGAATTAAAATGTAGTGAAACTAAGCTGTTTAGAATAGGACCACCCAATCTACCATCATCGTGCTTGCCATTAGGCATGGAAATAAACACCAACTCAACAAAATTGATTGCAGTTGAACCAGGACCTCATTTATTAAACCACTTACTTGCGGTGTTATTTTTTGGTTCTTCAAATGAAGTTGAGGTTTTACAAAAAAATGTATCAGGATTTATATGTGTGTAAGTATCTATAATGATTGTATTTGAAAACCTTAATAAAACTAGATTCTATACAAAACATTGACACAGCTACTATGATTAAAATCTGAAATAGTAATAACACAAACTTATTATAACTTTAGTTTACAGTAATTTCATAAAATTTTATTTTTAAATAAATATACCTTATATTGATAATTTTTATTGATTAATAATTTTATTTTCTGTTACAGTACTAATGTGGATAGTGTACGACAAACACTCACAATACTGATTCAGCAACCAAGCCCATTACCAAACTATATTTTGCTGCTAAGCGAATTGAGTACATGGATATATAACAGAAACAAAATATTTCTGACACATGTAACAATGTACATGAATTTGGTCGTTATCAACAAATAATAGATTTCCTCAAAAGATAGATATTTTATCAACCCAACTGTCTATATTGAATTACATTTTTACCAATATCCAACACCAATAATTATTAGTGCATAATAAACTAAATCTATTTTTCGATTTCGTAAGAACTGCTTAAAAGCAGGAAATATTACTCAGTAGTTAATAAGCTCTCTTAACGTATAAATAGTAATGCCAAAAATAACGTTATAATATTACAATTATAACTGTAATGATTAATTGGCTAGAATATGCTATTAGCAGAATCTCACGTATGTTGGTTTCGATGCACCTATATGAGCAATCAATTAATTAATAGAGATTATAGTTGTTCCCTGGAATTGATTTTGTTTTAGGCCGATTGCTTGATTCCAGGAAAATGCAGTTATATTGTGTTTCCTTGTGTTTGTTCGAGAAAAGGAGTGCAACTTATCAATATTTGTTCTGAATAGATGATAGAGGACTATTCAAAAGTACAAAAAAATCACATAAAACTGGTTTTCAAAAATGTCACTTTTATGGTTAGTCCGGCAAGCCATAGATAAACTCTTCCCAGTTAAAAAATTTCATATAGGTTTATTAAATATGTACATTATTTTACGATATTGTTAATATTTTTTATTTTAGGTTTTGATACAGTTGTTCGTGTAAGACAAGATTTTATATTACTACCGAATTAGTTATGACAATAGAAACTGATTATTGTTTGTTTGATTGTAGTATTATTTATTAACACTCCGGGGAAATATCCCCTTTAGCGCGGACTTCATTTTATATGTATTCAAGCGCCAAGAGACATCTAGATACCCTTACACAAATAGTGAATAGTAAGTTTCTTCTTTGCCATTCTACGTCTGAAACGATAGCTATTCTGAATTACCTTATACCTGTCTATATTCATACCCAAGTACAATCGCATCCTATATTATCAACTGAAGTTAAGAGTCATCTATGTACGTTAAAGTGACCCGATCACGCTGTACGATTCACAGCATCAGCATAACCGGTTTAGCTGATTTAAATAAAGAAATGCAGAGGATCCATTAATTAACCATAAACTATCAGTATATTCATAAAGGAAGGCTTAATGATAACTTTCTCTGCGGCTAGGTCAAAAAAAAATCTTAGAATTAATTAACACGTGCGGAATACTTAATAACCATAAGGTTTTAATAGTTTTGAAAAGTTGTAGCGTGGGATAATAATCGTTCAGACTTTTTTTTCGATTCTAAGAAAGCAATATAACTTACTTTCAAACTGCGAACATTTTTATCTCAAATTTTACTATAAACATTTTTATTTGCAGTTTTCATGTAGTCATAATATCCCTAAAAATACAATAAAATATTCCCAAAATTTTTCAACATAACAATCCATATCCAAGTATACTCTTCCCCGATCTAAACCTTTACTTTCAGTATACGAATCACATACGATTCGAAACCAAGTGACCCTATATCCACAACAAAGTAACCGAGTTTTACGACAGATGGCCACTGCAGTAGCAAGCAAGCAAGCAAGCAACCGTATAGGCCATTATCCAGCTCGCTGAACTCGTTTTCTCCGCGCGGCTCTCTGCGCTCGCTTCTTATATACCGCTCGATGGATCGATAACCACGAGCGCGCCGGCGAAGCAGAAGCCGCGCGTGTCTCTGGCATCATCGTTCATCGCTGTCTCGTCGCGCTGCGCTCTTCGTCACGGAAATGAAACGGCTGCACGGCGATAAGGAAAGCCTTGGAGCCGATTAGCCGTCGAGTCTGCTCGGCAAGCGCGCAGTTGTTGCCTCGACGCGCTGTGAGGTAGTTATTATATAGTAGACAGTAGACGCGCGGGCGAGTATACGTACGTATAAAAACATAGTGTGTGTGTTGTGGTTGTCGTGGTGGTCAGGACTGTTATCAGCTGATCGAGTGTGCGCGCGCATACCGCGTGCTTACAAGTGTGTTGTATATACAAAAAGCACATATACAGGTGTGCGAAGGTGCAACGCGCGCTGTGGGTATAACAGTGTTTATACGCGCGGGTGTGTGCGGATTCTGCGCTGTGAGAGGAAGAGGTTGTGCGCGTGTGCGCGAAGTGTGTACGTAGTGCTGGTGTATTGTGAGTGGCTTTGAATTTTCCGGCGCGGTTTGGTTGTATAGGATTGTTGCTGAGTTGCTGAATATTTTGACAGTTTAATAAGGTAATACATTATTTGGGATGAAGTTATTTTACTTTTAGTTTACTTGTGTTGGTTTAAATAAGCTTTTATGTCGATAGCAACATAAAAAATTAATGTGTAGTCAAAATTGTTACATTACAATTAAAATATATAGTTAGAAAAATACGTAGTTTTTATGAAACCCTGTTAAATAAATTTTTTAATCAATTAAATTTCTGTGATGAATTCCTAGTAATATCTATTGAAATATGTCTATATAATATATCTCAAATTAATAGAGAAATACAATAAATTCTATAATCAAACGTTAGAATATTAGCTTGGTTAAGATATTTTATCATTCTCATTACTAATCAAAATATTTGAACACATTAATAGTAATTGATTTCAATCATGTTAAATTTTATTAAATTATAGATGATACTATAAATACAATAGTATATATTTTTTAAATTGAACGTATATTTGTTTCGTGAATTTACACACTCTTACAATTTAATAATCAATTAGATTAAAAATTGTGTCATTAAAGTATAGTCACTAATGTTACAATGTAAAAAAGAACTATACTCTAAAAAATCTTTTAAATTTCATCAATCTTCAATAATATAAAAATTTAAAAATTATTTAACATACTACTATTAAAATATAAGTGGATTATTTATATTTATTTAATTATATGATCTTTCACGACGTCAACTATATTCCTAAAAACAATTACACGTCTTATTAACACACCTTAAATCTGTCATCTAAATAATACGCGAATCCATTTAAATATTATGCAATAATCAAACAGACTCTTTACTTAAAAAAGATAAGACATTTCATACAAACATCTTTAGTAAGAACCCATACTAAGTTTACTGACTTTTATCTACCAAACTCAAGGTCACGTTACTTTTAAAAACATAATTCTACAGCAATTTAAAAAGTAATGCTAAAATTTCAAATCTGTATTTAAAATCTTAGTATAATTAAATTTAAGTAAATTACTCCTCAATTGTTGAATCTTAAAGCAATGTATATTGTTACGTGTAGATACACGTACGAATATAAAAAACGAAGTAAGCAAAACGTCCGATTACGGCCGTGTCTTGTTGGTAGTGTTTCTGACTTGCGAGTCGGCGGCTCTGGTACAATGCTTCACTTTTTATTATTAAAAAGTTGCGATAGCTTACTCGTAAATACTATGTACTGTGTACTGTATTTGTCATAGCTTAAGTGATTAGAATAATTATTTACTTCCAACGAGAGTGCCCACGCTCCAGGAAACGGATTTTCGCAGACATTGGAGAGTCGATTTCTGGTACCTAAAAATGAAGCACAGCGTGCCTAATTCCATCTCATAGGCCCTTTTTCTTGAGATATGGGCAATCTCATCTCAAATATTTTCTATTTCGCTAAAAAATGATGTCTCTTCTGTTGATTCTCACATTGCAAGTATTTAGGATACGAAAACGAGAAAAAAAATTATAAAAGTAGACAGTAAAAGCTAAAATTTAAGCCCTGATTCGTTAAAAAATATATTGATTTTTCAGGAAGTTTTCATTTTAACCGATTAAATGGATCGTATTTTTAGTCATTTTCATACGCTACCTTTGATTGTTTGTAACTTCCTGAAAAATCAATATTTTTTAACGAATCAGGGTTTAAATTTTAGCTTTCACGGTCTACTTTTATAATTTTTTAAATTATAAAAGTATAGAGGATATTTGAGATGAGATTGTCCATATCTGAAGAAAAAGGGCCTATGAGATGGAATTAGGCACACTGGGCTTCATTTTTAGGTACCAGAAATCGACTCTCCAATGCCTGTGAAAATCCGTTTCCCGGAGGGTGTGCACTCTCCTTGTTAGTAGATTTGAGTATGAATAGAAATTGTTTGTAATTGTATGACTGAAGTTTAAGTCAACTTTAGCTCACTTTAACATTTTGGAGAGTATAATTCTGTTGGTAGGTTTTGAATATTTGTACGTGCTTGGTGAATCGGTCAAGTGGTCTGTTAAGAGCAAACATTTTATAAAAAAAACTGTTGTATAAAATATATAAATTATATACTTGTTAATTACAATAATTATATACTTATTAATTGCAACTTTCAATTGTAAAAAAGTTAAAGATACATTGACCTTTTAACACTAATCATTTTTCATAACAAAAATTTATTGTAAAAATGAATTGGATTACCCAAGGGAGGCCCTAGAAAAACTGTAATGTGAAGTAAAAATAAAAGTAAACTAAATAAAAATACGCTAAATAAAAAAAAATTATTTTTTGATATTATAAAGTTTAGATGTAAACTACTTTTACATATATAAATTCATACATTTTTATTTGTTTATTCTGGCGATGTTATCGCTGCGAGCTGCCTAATCGCACTGAAACTGTACAACGTATCCACATGTATATACTGTTTTTCCCGACATCACATGCCCGATCACTATTTTTTAAGTCTTGACTGTATATTTCAGTATTATTATTATTTTTCAATCATGAAATATTTTTGTAAATCTCATAATAGCGTCGCAAAATATATTGAAACATTTTCTGCAGACAATTCGAATTTCATTTGGCGCTTTCACACTCATATCAATACCAATAAATCTTTGACCCACGCGATTCGTTAGATCTCAACACAATCGAAACGATTAAATTCAGTCTTTCTAACGCGAATGGAAATTGAGTTTTCATATCAATCATCTACCCAGGGTGTCAAATACATGGTAAATGGTACAAAATATGTTATTGACGTAATTACGAATGAATGCAAAATGTATTGTCAAACTATAAACTACAATTACAAGCAAGCAGTAGTTAGTCAGCGTTCGTTTGACGTTCTCAAATTGAATCATTTGTAACAAGCATATGTAAAAATTTATGATTACAAAATGTATAATAAAAAATATAATACAAATGTTATCAAATAGATTTTTTTAATACTCATTCAGTCTTTTAATTTCTTGATAATAACAGTAATAAAAATCGAATAATAATAGCGAATTGAAAAGCATAAATAAAGATATAGTTATCTACGGCAGGGAAAACAACATCATTTAGTTTCTCTTATCATAATGCAGATATGCAGTTATTCTAATAGACCAGTTAGGTACGGTATTTCTCAGAAATAATAAAAACATCTTACATGATTGAAAGTAGTTCTGAAGAAGACACTTGACCTTCGATGATTGATAATGAGAATTTACCATAAAAACTTTAATTGTTAAGAAAAACATTAACATTACTTTAATGTTTTTTACAAACATTATAAAAATATTGACAATCTCAGAACAGAAAATTGCTTATACATTGACCGACTATTACCAGAAATTATAAAAAAAATTCAAATTGAGCAGTATTCTCGACAATATCCTCGTAAGTTGTGCCAAAAGAATTCTTGAAATAACAGTTGCCATATAGAACCGTAATAAACGTTGCAATAAGACATTTTCAAATAGTAATCACCGCACATAAAAGTAATCATAAATTGTTCTCAAATACTTAGAGCATTTCCCCGAAACGAAATAGTGCACTTATTCCGGAAAAAAATGTAATAACTAAATATAAAAATTCTCATCGCTTTCTTATCGGAGAGAAAAATCGTTTCGGAGCATGAAACTCTCTCGGGAGATAGCGTCGCGGATTACGTAATATATTGATGTCGAGAAGATTACGGAAAAAGAGATGATTTCGCGATAGGAAATGCGATGTGGTATATATGCACACGAGAAAATCGTCTGCCCCCGCTTTTCGACAATGACGTCGAGACAAGTATTACGTTAGGCGGAAAAAGTGAATAGCTTGCAATTGCTTTGCTATTGTATTCCATTGAATAAATAGAAAGCGAGTTTTATTTCCTGATAGTGATTCTCAATGAAAAATTATTGTCTGTCTATATTACTATTCTACAAGTAACACAAATTCTAATAAATATATATATATTTAAAAACCATTTTTTAAATATTTTATAAACAAATATTCTTGTGCATAAGAAATATATTTATTTCAGAATAAACTTATATTGTGATTGAGAATGTAGATAGTCTATGTTGCATATTTCAATATTTTAATAAAAAAAATTATGTTTAAAATAGCAAAATATCAATCAATTAGCAAATACACTGATATTCTATATTTATTTGATAATGTAAACTTAAAAGTTAAATCTTCATCCGATACATAACACAATTGTATTTCTTTAGTATTGCTAGAAAACAAAACAAAGTATAAATAGTAGTCTCTTATAACAAAGTAAGACACAGAAGACAAATTCTTCGTTTCATACATTCCGCCTCTGGCAGTAAACAGCACAAATACCTCAGCACAAAAAAAAGTCCACGATGATAGACATAGAGTAGCAAATATATGTATACTGTATACGTGCACGCAAGTATCTACGGCATCTGTATATACGAGTTACTCGTCCGAGCGTCTAATTAGCTCTATGCAACGAAAGCCGCGAGTGGCTGCGTACACACAGCCGACTAACGACTGTCGGACCTCATCGTCTTTGTCGCTGAGACGAAGTCTGGCAAATCGAATTTGCGAGTGGCAGTAGTGGCCGGTTCGGTAATTGAATCACTCTCCCGTGGGATGATACGTATATAGGACACGCACATACGTGCACCAACGTGCGCGCGAGCCAATCGGATTTTTCCTCTTCGTTGTTTGTGCGTATACTGCTTTTGGCGAGGAATAAAAGATACGAAGTTGATTGGGATGGGTTAACTATTTTTCATGAAAAGTATTGCATTGTGGTTGAAATGATTTTGGTATAGTCAAGTAATTATTAGTTATAAAAATAACTTATTAA
The DNA here is from genome assembly GCA_035583055.1 of Torymus tubicola. Taxonomy (NCBI): domain Eukaryota; kingdom Metazoa; phylum Arthropoda; class Insecta; order Hymenoptera; family Torymidae; genus Torymus; species Torymus tubicola. The sequence continues at coordinate 103,528 of JAWWEQ010027403.1, forward strand.
AATTATTATGTATATGTTCTGTAATCGTTTATTTTAAATAAATAGTATTGTAATAAATAATCTCGGAGCATATTATTAAATGAACTTTTCAAATAATTTTCACTTAACGGCTAACGCAGAGGTTAGCGCGTTAATAAGCCGTGAGCTGTTTAATTGTTTAATGTTTAATTTTCGAGGCCACATCATATCCTTCCGGCGATATTTCGACAAAAAGAAGGACCACGATACGGTGAACGTTGAAACGAACCCGTGGGCGTTTGGCAAACAGAAAATTATTTGAAATTATTGCCATAGAACACGCAGTTCGTGAACAAATGCACTGCTACGCGACGAGATTGTTTAAAAAAGAAAGAAAAGCCTGAGAAAAAATTATTGCTCAGTCTCTGTTCAACGTTGTTCGAGTCAAGACGTTTGATTTAAAATAAATTGTTTTCTGATTAATCTTATGTAATAAATTAATTATTCAATTAAAGTTGTCTCCGCTTATTTATCGGTGTATGCCCGAACAGTATACTTAGATCTTAAACTTAAGCATCTCACTTTCAAGATATAATATAAACTATACTTGTGTGTATAATTATGTTTATTTATAGCAACATGAACTAGGTATAATATCTGTTTGGGGAAACGCGAAGAGCTTTAGTTCAAAATAACATTCATTACGAGTAATGCGAGCCTTGTTGTTAAACTTACGTCCATCAACTTACCCGACACATGACTTTCGTGGAAGCGAAATACTTATATTGTGGTATTTACTCGTTAAAACAATAGTCGAAGTGGGCAATATGAAGAGAATTTAATTAGCTTACTCAATTTACAAAGGCGCAAATAATTCATTCTAAATAAAAGTGTATAATCCACTCTAGCGGCTGCTTAATAACTAATCTGATTCGTTTATAAAATATATAATAGCTATTCTTAAAATAATTTATAAATATTAAAAAATAAATTTACAAATACAAAAAAAAGATGATTCAGATTATGATACGAATTTTTATCATAAGTATAATTTTTACAGAGAATATTCTAAATTTATGAAGAAAACTCTATGGTACCTTTTAAAATAAAATTGGTATATCGAAGATTTTTTTGTATTGCGAAATGGAAAGTAAAAAAATTAGGTCAGAATGGAGTGCCGCAAAAAATTTTGACAGTTTTTGCTTATGTAAAAAGGAATACATTGTATGTACTTCATCATTTACGTAAACATTCCATCGTTATGGAATACAGACAATTGAAAAAGTCGACCGAGTAAATTATTTGGCAATTTGTAAGTGGACAAATAAACCCTAGCTTATCTTGCGTCGTCCCGTGGCTTACTTGCAGCAACAAATTAACCGCAGCCCTCATTCACATCTCGCGCAGAAGGATTAAACCTGATTTACGTACAATGAGCCGATCGATATTTTAACCGGCGCACGAGTGTCGTGATGGCGAGAAAAGTCCCTTACTTCGGTACAATACAGGTTCAGGAATAATTCGGTGGAAATGAAATTTTCAGAATAATTAAAGTATATCACTAGAATTAAACTACCGTAAATAGATAAAGTGGTACCTTTCATTTAAGAGATGATTATAGTACATTTAAATTTCAAAATAAATCCTTTGAATTATTCTTCCTTTTAGCATAAAAAGCAATTATTTAAAATTAATATAATTGAAAATCGTAGATGGTAAAATTGAGAATTTAAATTTATCTTATGCAATTTAAATTAGGATTTGATTAAAAAGTGAATCTTAAAAAGAAGATAAAGTAAATCTAGTTTTTACATACTAAATTACTATCTCATGGTGTTTGAATGACAGTAGGTCAAGGGCAAGTCTATAGTCTAAGGGTCATTTTCCGGTGATCGAGCAGTACTATACGAATTTCAGGGGCATCAGATATGGATTACACGTTCTTAGGGAACATCCAGACACATTCTAAGGGGGCCTATGCACCCTTATAAATCTTTTTTTTCGTTAAAGCCCATTGTTGAATAATGCAGTAACTTACCTGACCTTTGTTATAAATATTTAGGATAATTCTGTCGATTCCAACCAAAGTACTATTATTTTTTTATGTTATCTATAAGAATTGTGGTTTTACATAATTATTTTATTTACGAATACATTTTCTTTCAACAACCTATTATAACATTAAAATTTCATGTTTGTTGAAGCATATCATACATTTATTTGTCTTAATATATAGAGGTCTGATCAACTTCAAGTAACTGTTGAACTCAAAGTCTCATAATAAATAGAATACAAGATCAGAATGACATTTTAATTATAATAATTTCATTTAAAAATTGTTAATTTTCAATTTAAAAAATATAATTAAACTTTTTTATGAATTGATCAATGAAATCCTCAATAGAATTCAATAACTCATCGACAATTACCAATACAAATATTATCACACTAATATCAATTACCATCTTACTTTATTTATTTCCAGATGTCGCAAGCACAGAACGGCTCGTCGTCCGCCGACAGCGTAACAATCCAGAGGCCTAAGGACGATCAACTCAGAAGTCGGCTCGACGCTCTGGCGGCGCATTTCAGATCGCGTTTTCATTGCGACCCTTCCTTCGTCGTCCGAGTGCCTGGACGGTAAGCTCTAGCCCGTCATCTCCACTTTTTTCACTTTTCCCACCACTTGACTCGCCCTTTGTAACGTCAACAACACAATTTTTCGCGTCATTAGCTGGGCAGCTTTTTGCCCAGTCGACACTTGTGTATAATTCATGGATAAGGCTACTGGCTTCCGTGACAGCTTGACATTCGTTTGGCTTTTACAGAGGGATAGCTTTTTTTGGAAGGAGAAGGTGGAAGTAATATTTTACCGCCGAATGAGAGGGGGGATTAATATTGGATTGGATCCTGGGAGTTTATTGTTTCTATAGCGAACTATTCTTTTTGATAGTGGTGGATACATATATATATGGTGTAATATTAATTAGACAATAACTTAAGACTATTGGTAAATTATTTATTTGAAAATACGTGGTTAAAACACCGAGAAGAAAAAATCAATACTGTTAAAAATTCTTTTAAATACGTTTTTATAGGAACGTTGTTGTAAAGTAATTAAACCTTGAGAGTGGAGTAAAATAATATTTCACGTTACTTATTAGAAATATGCGGCTTTTATTATTAATTAATATTATATTTGATTTGATGGAATAGGCTATCGGTATGTACAATTCATTTAACATACAAGTTTTTAACTGCAGTATTTGTTCTTCTTAGTTTTATAAACTTTCGAAAATTATTAACATCAATATCACAAATTCTCTTTAAATTTCTTAATACTTTTACCGATCATTTCTTTTAACTATTTATTGTAAATAACAAAAATTAATTAATGTTCAATATTTAATTAACAACTTATCACAATATACACAGTCAACTCTGAAATTCAATTGTAAACACAATCAAATAGCAATCATAACGTCACCATTTCTCGCGTTATTTCCCGAATGCAACTCGTATAACATAACCAAATTCCGGGTCGAGTCAAGTGTGTACTTACACCTGGATGAAATAATTCGAATGTTGATATTACAAATTCATGCCTCTCGTCACGTTGATTCGGCTGCGCAGGGTCAATTTGATCGGCGAACACATTGATTACTGCGGTTACTCCGTCTGTCCCATGGCTATTGAACAGGCTGTCCTCGTAGCGGTCGGCAGATCCAACGACGACAGGTTGCGGCTCACGAACATCGACACCAAGTACCAGGATTACGAGCACGAAGAATTACGGAGGATACGGTGTGTACTTAACTTTCTTTTTAAAAAAAATTAATTTAAATATTCTAGTTTCCATGCTACCTAAAATACACTTTAATATAAAGACGCTATATAAACCCAAAACTATCCCTACTATTTATTAACTAAATACGCATTACTAACCCTTTGAGAATTGAAAAAGTACTCGTACCCGTAAATCAACTACCACCGACAATGTATGCAAACGAAGCATCAAACATTTACTACTTAAACCCTCATTTCCCAACCCGTCAAATTAAAAAAGGCTTTCTCTTTGAGACCGCGAAAAGCACAATTTCGGACGGGATTTTAAAAAGTCACCGTGTACATTCTCTTTCTCGCGAAAAGAAAAATACTCGAAACTTTCGTGAGGCACTGATTGTAATTTATATACCCCGACGACAAGCTCTCACGCTCGCGGGCGCGCTTGTCTCAAGGGGTAGGTTGACGTTAATGAAATTACCCGTCGCGCTTACCTTTTTTTGCGCGCCTGCCACAGTAGAGAGCGAGTCCTTAATTTAACGCGCAGACGGGACTAAACGACGATGAAATTAATTTCGCGCAAGACACTCGAGGGTTTGCTTCGCCATCCCAAAATTACAGCAGAATTATATATAATAATAATTGTTTCGATGAAGAGGGTGAAGATTGGGTTCGATTAGCCATGACTGATCATTGGATGTTTTGAGAGTCGTTTGATTGGCCCTTTCTAAAAGTCTTAATGTTTTTAATGGTATTTGTGGGTTCTTGGTACTAAAATGGTTGGTTAAACACGAGTAACACAAACCAATAAAAATAATGACAGCTACCTTTTTATTATTATTATTTGTTTTAATATATTTACGAGGATATATCATGATATTTATGTTAATGTGTTTTAAAATATGTTGTATTATGTTTAAGTTCGGCATTGATTATGGAAAATGTATAATGAACTATATTATGAAATTTATAATTTAAGTTTTCGTAAATTAACCATATGATTATGATCGACAATTTGATATCAATATAGCACATAAATTTAATTTATCGGCACTCATCTCTTACTAGTCCAGCTCATACTGTCTTTCAAGCGTGTAGCTATTCTTTTCAAAGAATATTTTCGTGCATAAGAAAATGGAAATAATAAGAATGAACTTTGATAATTTTTTTTAACAATACTTTATTGAAAATAAACAATGTTTTTTCTCTAATGCAGAAAAACGTCTGTTCGCTTTGATTACTTATATAAGCATCAGACAGCTTCGCGCTTGCTCAATTGTCTCATAGAAAAAGAACATTTGTTAGTTACTTAGCAACTTGATGATCGAAATTGGAATTCATATACATATATACAAGTTTTCCTGTGGCCAAACATCCATGAAAAGCCTCTACGCATTTTCGCTCCGTGCTCTCTTTCATTTAATAATTGCATCTTATTTCATGATAAATCATGTCTCAATCATTGAAAGAAGAAAGCAGCCTCGGACGATCCTCTACGAAAGCTGTGCACGCGACCTATGATATGGCATCGACTATTCGCCATTCGCTGGAAAACTTGTATTAATTTAAAACTGTCTAAAAAAGGATTTTTTAAATTTTGTTATCGAGACACTTGAGCAATTACATATTTTTTCTATTTAAAATGAAACGGGAACAAGGCGTATGCAACGAATTTTCTCAACATCGGTGTAATTCCTCAGTTCAAGAATAATTTAAAATCAAAGTTAATTAATAACTGTGCCAAACTTTGTAATGAAATGACTTATTAATTCAATAAAGTGAATTATTATTGTTTTGTTAATATTATGAACATCCTACATTTCTTTGTATCCAACAATTGAGAGTAGTTAAAGTGATTTATCTAATCAAATCAGCAATCACTTGCGAATATCAAAACAACAAATAAACCGCTTGTAAACAACACATGAAAATCAATATTAGTTCAAAATAAATACCACAAGCGTATATTGCATGGCAATTGTCGATACCACGATTGCCTATAAACTATTCAAAAACTCATTTCCTTCGATAAATTCCTTTATTAACTCTATCTACAATTCTCCATCCATCAACACAATATTCTCCATAAAACAACGCAATATTTACACTCACCAGTAACGATTTTCACTCCAGTACACAACACCGCAAAATTCACAGAGAACACAATGCGCAACCCTTCGTTAGCGACAAACCCTTCTTTCCCCCCCTTTCACTCCTCGTGTTTCTATCCCTCACTCTAACAGCTAAACAACGCGAAACATTTACCCACCATTTACCGTATACACCGTATTCTCACACAGGGAATTCCAACTGGACGAGGATGGTCTCGGGCCAGGTTGGCACAAATACTTCCTCTGCGGCGTGAAGGGCGCCCTCGAAATCGTCCCTGAGGAGCAAGCGCCCCGTGGTATTCTTGCCGCAGTCTGGGGTGACATTCCACCCAACGCCGGGCTTTCGAGTTCCAGTGCCCTCGTCTCCGCAGCCCTCCTCGCTACTGTTCATGTTAGCCAGGTAATAATGTCGTACATGTATATAGATATGTGTGTGTACATGTGTGAATATATGTTGGTAGAGGGATAGAAGTATGAGCTTGAATGAAACGCGACGCTCGTGTTTGGTATTGAATTTTCGGAACTGTATGTATTTTCGAGAATAGCAAGGGAGAAGTATGAACTAAAATTTGTATAGTAGTTGGTGATACAATTAATTATATCTTGGCGAAATTATATATGTGTTTTCAAAGGTTTACTAACGTGTAAATGGAAAAATTTATGGCGTTTTATTTATTTTCTGACATTGAAGGCACTGCGAAATGTATAATCAACTTATTTCAGGAATTTTAAGATGATATTATCGTTACAATATAAATTATGGCCAAGCAAAGACAATTAAATAGCAAATATATATTCAAACATTAAAATTTTCAATAAATTTACATAAAGTGTGCTAAAATTTAGGTTACCATCTAAGAACGCCTATCACTCCTTTATGCCATTACATCCTAATAATAGTAATTACCTTCGGTTATCGAATCCCTCAGAGAGACTGGCCGAATAGTTTTAAGCGATATACATAATGCCTCCTTGCATATAGGAAAAGGATAATAAAATACCCGGAATGTTAGAAGAGGTGTTACCTCATCAGGCCAACCGGAATATATTAGTGCGGAAAAGGGATATTCGCTGCGGGTGAACGTAACGAAGTGAGATATTCGAAATACACCACAATAGTTCATTCATTCACCCGCAGGTGTTTTCGTAATTTTCGTTTGTTAATTCTATCGTTAATGAAAATAGTAAAAATAATACTTTTTACACAATAATACAGTATTGACTAATATTTTTTTTCTCGCTGTTAAGGTCGATTGACATAATTGTACCGTGTACAATACTAATGTCTAAGAAACGAGTACAGAAGGAATAAACAAAAGAAATAAGTCTATTTTAGAAGAATATATTTGAACTTACGTAAATACTTGCATTAAAATAATTAACAAAATTAATAATAAAATAATTGATAACATTATTTGAGGCGTAAAAATCTATATCTATGAACATAATTTTTATCTAGAGAAAATTCATATTTCAATTTAATATAGTCATATTTCTTGAGTCAAAGAAAAAAGAAAATAACTTTTGGTGGTAATTTTATAATAGCTTATTTAAGATCAGTTTAAGCTTTACCTCGAATATTCCGATTTAAGAATGTCATGTTTTTGATATTAGAATTGAAATTAGTTCATTTATATTATTTGAATTAATTTTGGATTTATATATAAAAAAGTGTAAGCGTAAAGAATTCTACGTTCTTGAAATTCTCATAACAACAGTCCTATTGTTAAAACTTCCGCGAATAAAAAAGTCGTCTGAAAAAAGGATATTTTACTTCATTTCTTAAATCAAAAAATATTTGAACATTAAAACGCGCTAATTTTCGCAAGTATATAAATTAATATAAATTATAACGGGCTACTAGCCAGGCCGATCTGGGTAGTAGGGTTACGCTGAAAGGACAAATATAAGTGTTGTAGATTT